>PVIW01004803.1:0-121969 GCA_004026585.1 Noctilio leporinus | reverse complement strand
AGCATGGTACTGGCATAAGAATAGACATATAGATCAATGGAACAGAATAGAGAGCCCAGAAATTAACCCAGGACTCTATGGTCAACTCATATTTGACAAAGGGGGAAGGAACATCCAATGGAGTAAAAACAGTCTCTTCAACAAATGGTGTTGGGAGAACTGGACAGTAACATGCAAAAAGATAAAACTAGACCACCAATTTACACCATACACCAAAATAAACTCAAGATGGATAAAGGATTTAAACATAAGCAGTGCCACCATAAAGGTCCTGGAGAAAAATATAGGCAGCAAACTTTCGGATATCCTATGCAGAAATATGTTTACTGATACTTCACCAAGGGCAAAGGAAATAAAAGAATGAATCAACAAATGGGACTATATCAAATTGAAAAGTTTCTGTTCAGCTAAAGAAAATATCAGCAAAATTCAAAGTGAACCAACTGTATGGGAAAACATCATTGCCTATGATACCTCAGACAAGGGTCTGATCTCCAAAATATATAAAAAACCAATGCAACTCAACACCAGGGAGACAGACAGCCCAATTAAAAAATGGGCAAAGGACCTGAACAGACAACTCACTGAGGAAGATATACAAAGGGCCCAGAGGCATATGAAAGAATGCTCAACATTACTAGTCATCAGAGAGATGCAAATTAAAACCACAAGAAGATACCACCTCACACCTGTCAGAATGGCAATCATCAGCAAATCAACAAACAACAAGTGTTGGCGAGGATGTGGGGCAAAGGGAACCCTCATACACTGTTGGTGGGAATGTAGGCTGGTGCAGCCACTGTGGAGAACAGTATAGTATTTCCTTAAAAAACTGAAAATGGAACTGCCTTTTGATCTGACAATTCCACTACTTAGACTATACCCAACGAATCCTGAAACAGCAATTCATAAGAACCTATGTACACCTATGTTCATAGCAGCACTATTTACAATTGCCAAGTGCTGGAAATAGCCTAAGTGCCCATCAGTGGATGATTGGATCAAAACACTTTGGTACATTTACACAATGGAATTCTATATAGCAGAAAGAAAGAAGGAACTTGTACCCTTTGCAACAACATGGATGGAACTGGAGAGTATTATGCTTAGTGAAATAAGCCAGTCAGTGAAGGACAAATATCATATGCTCTTACCCATTACGGGACAATAATGAACAAAACTAACAACAAGCAAAACAGAACCAAATATATGAATACAGTGACTAGGCCTTCAGTGGTCAAGGGGAAGAGGGTTGGGGGAGGGGGGAGGCAAAGGCAAGGAAGGGGAGCAGTTTAGACAAGAACCTAGTATAAAGGAACCATGGACATGGACAACAGGTGGGATTAACTTTGGGGGGAATGGGTGGGTGAAGAGAAGGACAGAGGGGAGGAAAAAGGGGATGGATGTAATACAACAACAATAAAATTTTTAAAAATTCTATTAAAAAATTAAATTAAAGATGCACAGTTTCTTTAATCAATAGTGTTGGGTCAAATTATTATTAGCCTTTTTCTCCACTTTTATGTTATTTCTTCAATATTTAGAAATTCCACTAATGTAAATTAAGGAAATCAATGCTTAATATTTAGGAAAATATGTAAAGTAAAAAATAATTAGATGTCTGCTACAAAAAGTTCAAACTCCTGTGTCAGTATATGAATTTTAAGGGACAGAGGCACATTAGCTCCAGCTGCCATTTGAAGGGGATAGGTTAAATGGAGTCTATGATAACAATGAGAACTGGAGATCAGGAAAGATGGCTATGTGGATTGATGAAGAACTAAGTCCCTGAAATATATTCTACTACAAGGTTTTTCCCAATCTTTGCTTTCTGAAGGACCACAGAAAGTACTCAAGTAATAGGTTTTGGTATTTGTCCCATTTGGGACTCCCCTCAAATCTTAAAAAGAAATGTATATGTGAAAAAAATGTAAAATTCCTCTACCTACCAGATTTTCTTAAGTTCTAGGACTTCCCAATTGGTCTGTTTATGATCACTCTCTCTTCCTTCCTTGAACTACTAAAATTCATATATTGAAGTCCTAAACCCTAGTACATCAGAATGTGACTGTGTTAGGACATAGAGCCTTTTAAGAGGTAGTTAATGTAAAATGAAGTCATTAAGGTGAACCCTAATCTAGTATGACTGGTGTTCTGATCAGAATTTGAGATAAAGGCAAGGGTATATACAGAGTAAGACACAGGGAGAAGATACCATCTGTAAGCTAAGGATAGAGACCTCAGAAGAAACCAGTTCTACCAATGCTTTGATCTTGGATTTCTGTCCTCCAGGGCAGTGAGAATATAAATTCCTTTTGTGTAAGCCTCCCAGTCTGTGGTGGTTTGTTGTGACAGCCCTAGCAAACTAATACAATTAATGTCATCCTACTCACTACTGCCTTAAAAAAAAAAAAAAAAAGCAAAAGAAGAAGCACTAGCCCTCATCCTTTTTCTCTAAGGTTGTCTAGCTGGTCCCTGTTTTCTACAGTTTAATAATAGTTCCTATATGCTTATTATAATCAACACTATCATGGCATATGTGTTATTATTTAATTAATATTCATAACATCTCAATGAGACAGCAATGCTTAATTTCACTTTAGAGCAGCTGAGCTTAATAGATTGTTTAGTGTCATGGAGAACTAATGCTCAAGTGTTGAGATGACAATTCCATTTTAGTTTTTATCATTTCACATGTAGGACATTTGGGGTCTTGAAAGGTTTGGAACTTAAAGGACTTTGGAAATTAAGGGTACCTCTTCAAGGTTTCCAACTGCTTTAGTTAAAGACTTATTGACCAGGATAAAGTCAGATCTACTGGAAGTTTATATCAAGGATGGTGGTGGAAATGGGTCAGTGGGCCTGTCAAATATTCCCCCAACAAAATTCAGTATGGAGGCGTTGGAGATGCACAGACCTGAGGGAAATGCTGACTCACAACTAACTGACTATAACCTGGCACAATATACCTGAGGTTCAACTTTTTCCTTTAAAATGAGGATAATAACTACTTTATGAAGGTGTGATGAATAAATGACTGTCTGCATATGAAACAGCAAAGTGGCTGACACAGAATAAATAGTATGTGCCCACTATTAGTATTATCTGAGATTATAAAGGGATGATTATTCTCCTAAAAGACAGAGATCTCACTAAAAATCCATTAACACTTTTTCACTGGCTATAAAATAAAATTGATCTGATAAACTTGAAAGAGTTTAGACTGGGTTGAAGTGATAAAAAAAAATTTCATTTAATCTTCACAGAAAATACTAAGATGAAGCTGTTATTCCTAGCCTCCTTTCAGAAGTGATGAGATTGAAGTTAATTCCCAAGGTCAAATAGCTACTAGAGAGTAAAGCAAGGTTGCAAGCTCAGGCATGACACCAGCATCCACATTTTTCACAGCTACTGCAGCCAAAGTCTGACTCAAGTCTGTTAAATCCCAGTGTGTCCATATGTCTATCTTGTTTTCTCAGAGCCTGAGCCTGGCGTAGGTGAAGTACAACCCAAGTATGAAACAGTTTTCCAGGCACCATCCTTCCTAACTCAAGCCACCTGTCACTGCAAGATGTGGGAGGAAACATAAGATTGCCCAGTTCCTCTTTTCACCTGGATCAGCAGATGGCCAAAAAATGACAGTGGCTGAGAAACAGCTGGACATATTTAACATCCTTTCAGAGACTACCCTGTAAGGAGATAGAACTAGATGTTGTCTCTGGCATTTCCTTGTTTGAAAGTATAATTTCACCTTTAAAAAGCTAGTGAGGCTCTAAAATGTTAGCTTTATAATGTGCCATAAAATCAATAGCATTTCAATAGAGTGATAATTTTTCCTCTTCTAGCTTCAAAAATTGTCTTTCTTGAGACAAGAAATTTTATTCCTTTGAAAATCACAACAGCATGATCCTAGATGGAGTGGGAGTGGGGCAATTGCTTTGATACAGATAAAAGATACAGATAGACTGTTAAAGTAGAGTTGATAAAAAATCATTTAACGAAGTCAGACATGTGTGTTTTCCATTATCTCCACCCCCCTTTTCTATTAATGTTTAAATTATAAAATGAGAAATTATGTGTGTATTATGTTTCAATTCCATGATCTTTCCCAGGACTTTCTTTAACCTTTGGGGTTCCCAATTTTATTTGACTAAAAACAGCAATTTGCCCAGGGTACCACTAATCATAGTGGTAAGAATTACTGGATTCCAGACATTCTATTGTTTCTCTCTATGCTCCTTCAATGAATTCAGAAGGACAGAAAAAAACCCAATATTTATGGAATCCCTACTTTTAAACTTGGGGAGGGATGCTTAAGCATTCAGTTGTTAGCAATCAACTGTCTAAACTGGTCCCTTAGCCCAGGCTCTTTCCCCAGCACTTAATAAAATGTAGGTGCTTCTGTGTATTTTTACTCTTGGGGGTATGCAGAGACAATTCCTTCCAAACCTGAGTAGTCTGTCTATCTCACCTCCAGTGTAGACTCCCAAACAAATCTATTCTCTTCCTGGTTCCCAGAAAGTTCAGAACTTTTCTTGCTTTTCCTTCATCCATCCTTCCCATGCAATCTGCTTTGTGCGAGGAATCCTGGTGGGCATCAGGAATAGATACAGGTCACAAAAAAAAGTAAACAGAAGGCCCAGCCCTCCTATAATCAGCCAGATTACGGAATAGTCATAATGAGATGGAAAGGTCTACACCTCTGGCAGAACAGGGAAAATGGAAGAGGCTGAGATGTGCAAGGTAAAACTTTTTCCTTCTAAAATAGATAATGGGCACCCTGGCTGTGGCTCAGTGCACAGGCCCCAGCAAGTGAACCTAAAGGTTGTTGGTTCAATTCCCAGTCAGGGGACATAACCAGGTTGCAAGCCAGGCCTCCATCCAGGTCCATAGCTGAAGGCAGGTGAAGGCAACCTATATGTTGATGTTTCTCTTCCTTTCTTCCTCCCTCCCTGCCCTTCTCTCTAAAACTAATGAATAAATATCTTTAAAAATAAATAATAAAAATAAAATAAAATAGATAATGGACTTTTAAAATAATTAAGAAAAGTATTTTTGAGCATATACTCTCTGCATATACACAGAATCAAAGTCTTACCTCCAGCCAGAACAACTCACATCATGGCCCTGGCCTCGATTTATACCATGTAGGAGATAGCTGATATGTTGAAAATATCCAAATCAATAAAATTATTATGAAAATAAAAATGTGTCTTATTTTATGGGCACACATAAAGTATTCAAAATATTTTAATTTTTAAACAACCATAACATACTAAGTTAACACTTTTTTTATAAGCAGTAAATGTAATGAAATACTTAATAAATTTATAGAATATTAGATCCAATATGGTACTTAGGATCCATAAGCCCTTCATTAAATTCAAGAAAGAACAATATGTACATTTACTATTCATATTTTTTAGTACGAATGCATATGAAGGAATTCCTAGACCAGTGAGCCTCAAAGAACCTTGAAGATCCTTGTAGTCTGGATAGACCAGAAGTGGTGCTGATGGATGTGTGAGTGCCTGCGGCACACTCTGGATGCTGTACCAGTAGCTTCTGGGCATTGTTCTGCTCTAATCCTCCAGCAACTCTGTCTTAAAAGTGTTAGTATACCCACTTAAGGATAAGAAGCACATGGCTGTCAAAGTAAACATTCTCTCTCAATGCTAGCAAGTGGCAGGAAGAGGCTTGTATCATACATGATCCTAGCCCATGCATTTCTCTATTTATTACTTTAGTTTTTAAAAATAACTCATCTCTAATCTCCAATAACTGTTTTCTACAAAGAACAATGCCCCTATTATCCAAAATTCAATTGAATACACAGATGACTATCCTATTACCAGGTTGGGTTATGAGAGAGTCTAACCAATATGCCTTTCATAGAGATGCAGAGAAATGTTTAAAGATAATTTTTGTGAAACATGACATTGCATTCTTGGAAGCAAGCATTTAGTGTGAAACAAGTCTTCGTAATGCAGAACCCATCCTAATTTGGACACTCTAGAGACTGTGTATTTCAACCTCTGTTCCTTTTTCCATCTGTCTGGTCTTCGGAAATCAGAACCGATATAAATGGAAGAGTTCTGAGCCATTCAATTAGATTCCATGCACCACTGGACTAACCATTTCTCCTTGGTCTTATCTGAGGTCTTGGCAAATGTGTGGCATGTTTAAAAGTATTTCCAAGTGAAAAAGGAAAACATATTGAATGTTGGTTAATAAGGTCACAATATGTATAAATGATGAAATGTGTTATCACTGTAAGAACAACTATGATCTAAAAGGGACAGTGCAAATGTGCATTTCAGATTTTCTTATTATGACATATTTGGGCCCAGAAGGTAAGAATGAGAGAGAATGTATAGGTTGTCAAACACATACTGGCAATTATGGGCTTCTTGATACATGATAAACACCATTGCAAGGTAATGGGATTGGACTCTGCATTCTGCCATTCACAGGGCTTTACTATACCATATTGCTGGTAGCGCTGAGTCTAATGATTTGTGTAGATGTGATGATTGGTACCTGTGAGGCTGGTGGGACCTGCATTCAGGGGCCCTGATTATCACCAATTCACTCAGCTTCACTACTCTGTGAATCAGCTAATTGGAAAGGAGATCCTTGTAAGTTGTAGATAATCAATGTTTGGTAATTGATTAGATATTTAGGAGGTACCAGAGAAAGCTTTTTACTTTATTTTTAATTTTTGTTGAATTTATTGGCATAAAATTTGTTAATAAAATTATATTTTTCAAGTGTACAATTCTAAAATACTCCATCTGCATATTGTATTGTGTATTTACCACCCTAATTGATTAGATAGTTTGATAGGTGTTTATAATTTTCCTTTTGCATTTATTGAACCTATGAAAGCATGAGAGAAAAAAAGAAGCAAACTGCACCTGGGGGTAATATACTAACTGTATATGGACCTCAAGGATTATGAAATTCTGAGTGTGCCCTGTGGAAGGGTGGAACCTAGAAAAGCCTTCCATGTTGACCATAAAGGGTGTGTTCTGAAGCTGAGGGATGGCCCAAATTTATGAAATCATCCACAGACTCTATCAATGTCAGGGAGAGTATGCAAAAGGCAGGCCTTGCAGACATTTTGTCCAGTCCAAAATATCCACTCAGACATTGGGTTCACCTCAAAAGGTCCTTGGTATTTGGTACTGTCCATAATGACTGTGGAGGTATTTTGGTCCTCTCCAAAACAGCCTTCAAATTTGATCCTGTCAAATATTCATGCTTAGAAAACTGGGTTCAAATAACCCTTAACATTATTCAGACCTTTGATTTACAATATTAGTGCAGTAAAATGTTACCATGTGTTATAGGTTTAACAATTGCCAGTTACCCTTCTTTCCTGGGTAGCCCAGTTGGTAACAGCATATGTCAAGGACCAAGTATCAGGGACATTTTGGCATGGACTAAGTGTCTCAGTGGATGTTTTAGATAGAACCAATATCTGCTAATCAAGGAAGGAGTAAGAAATATCCCTATGCATGTGGGTCATTTAGAAGACTTTCTTTTGGCTGTAAATGTTAATGAGTTAAGAATATTATTTACTTTAATTTTTAAAGATATTATTCATTTATTTATTATAGAGAGAGGGGAAAGGAGGGTGAAAGAGAAAGAAATAAACATCCATGAGCAAGGGAAACACCAATTGGTTGCCTCTTACATGTCCTCAGCCATGAACCTGGCCTGCAACCCATACTTGTACCCTGACGGGGAATCAAACCCCTGGCCTTTTGGTTTGTGGGATAATGCCCAACCCACTGAACCATACCAGTCAGGGCAAGAACATTCATTTAACTTTTATTTATCTTATTTTATTTTTTAAAATATTTTATTTATTATTTTTTAGAGAGAGGGGAAAGGAGAGAGGAAGAGAGGGAGATAAATATCAATGTATGGCTGTGTTTTACCTGCTTCCAGGTTACCTGGCTGGAAACCTGGCTTGCAGCCTAGTTATGTTGCCCTGGCTGGGAATCAAACCAGCAACCTTTGGGTTCACAGGCTGGCACCTTATTTATTGTGCCACCAGCCAGGGCCCAAGAACATTCATTTTAAATTAAAAGAGTTATAAGGGATATTATAAACAATTTAGTCTGATCCTTACTTCCATCCAGTGCTTGAGTCACCTCTCCATGCCCCCAACACAAAATAACTTGGAAATCCATTTATCCCTAGAATACTGATTTTTTACATCATCCAGTTGACTCAACATCATCCAATTCCTCACTTGTGGCAGTCAAAAGAAAAGGACTTCTCATTCCCAGTTCTTGAGACTTCTTTTCTACCAGGCTCTTCCAATACTCAGAAGTTCTTCTATCAGATTAACTTGACCCATTGATATCAGCAGTGCTTGCTGCTCAGACCTGTTTCATTTTATACATTTATTTTCATTATCAGCTACCTTGAGAAAGACACAAGACAATTTCTAGATTGATTTAGTTACTCTTTAATCATGTTGCTATTCATTGTAGTTTAAATAGGTCTACTGTGATTATATTTTAATTTGGCTCCTCCTGACAAAAGGTCTGGCTAGTCTTGGAAAGATGACAAAAACACAAATAAAGAACCTAGTGGTCATTTGTGACTCTGCCAGGCTCTGCTTCTCCAGTCACTTTCTGCTGTGGTTCCTCCTGCTCCTGCTCCCTGAAATCTGCAGGACATGCAGGCTGAAAATACCCTTATGCAAAATACTGGTTATTTGAGCATCTTTTTTGCATCCTCCATGCCCAGTGGTAATTTCACAAAATTACTAGGAATCTATGTCAAGGCAAACTTGGCATTTAAATTATATGATTGTAATTAGCATCTTGACTGCATGAAAACAGTGTGAAAATGAAGGACAAGGAAATTACATTGGCTTATTTTTGCTGTAGAAAAAATAAATTAAATGGTAATACAGTGAAAAAAAAAAAAAAAAAAAAAACATACACATACAATTTGAACCAAGGTGGCATGCAATTCCTTGAAATCAAAATGATAAACTTTAACCCATACTCAAATTATTTTATAGTAAAAATAAACTGTCTTTACCAGAACATTCACAAAATTTACCTTCTCCAGACTGCCCTCACAGACAGTATCCTGCTCTTGAAATTATTCTAACACAAGTTCCAAAGAAATGCTCACCCACATCCTTTTTTCCACCATTATTGATTAAATTTTACCCATCACTCAAACTAAGATTCAAAACTCACTTCTAGATTATTTAAGAATAATCTTAGCCCAAATAGGGTGGGGCTTCCTTTCACTTTCCCTCACCCCTCTGGTGACACCACTTGGCTTGGATACTGACTTTATTGTAAGAGAAAGGTGGCTATGCATGCACACTGCTTTAAACTTATGTGCAACATCTTGTCGACTTCTAGGCATCTTCTGAGCAGCACTCAGACCTGATGACCCAAGTGCAGACCAGGATCTGGAAACACTGTCCTTTCCACAACAGTTAGGGAAATGGGACTATAATCCTCTGTTTGGGTGCATCATTTACTATTGCATTTAATGATTTGAACAGCTTCTACATGGAAGGAGGATCAGACTTATTTTATAAAAGAGAAACAGGAGAAAGATTATCAAGAATATAAAACAGTCATGGAATGTACTGGAAAGGTCACAGGAATTTTATGTACAACACTCATTACTGAGCTTGAACCCTGAAGCTCTGTTGTATTTCCATGAAATTTCTCAGCCTCTCTGAAATGTACTTCCTGAAATGTTAAATGAGGGTAGTAACACCTCCTTTTTAAAGTTGGGAAGAATAAAAAGCATTTACTAATTAAAACATTTAGTATGCATATCACAAACACAAAGGAGGAATGCTCAAGGGATTAGTATAGGCTGTACAGCCTATACCAATTTTTCTGGTAATATTATGTGGGAACTCAAAATGACAAGAAACCTATAAATTTGCTTCCAACATAGGGATTTTATAAAAAAAATAAAAATATATCTGACTTTCCTCATAGTCCATTAAAGATTCACATGCTTAATGAGCTGAGTAGTTTGTTTTCTTGGTCTAGATTTTAGGAAATTGGAGATGGAAATATAAAAAATGAGTATTTGCATTTTAATGTTACCTCCTGCAAATAATTTCTTAACCTATATGAATTATTACAATCTGCAAAAATACAGACACAAATATGGTCAGTGAAAAAGATACTATGATATATGTAACTTCCTAAATGAAATAGCAGTGAACAGAAGAGATAGGAGAGGTATAAATCTTCATCTACATCAGGACTTCCCATGGTAGCTACTCTGAAAATGGGCATCCTCATGAGATAATGACTACAGATAAATGCGGATGTTGGTTTAGGATTAGCTGAACAATTTGTGGTGGGGATTTTGCAAAGAGCTTCCCCATGCAGATTGAGGAATAAGTAGATACTAAAATTTTTCCTCAGCCATGATTTCATTAAACTGCAAGATTTATATACTGGGTGTAGTGGGATGTATTTGTGACTGACCTCATTTAAAATTGAGGGAATCTGCCCTGGCCCAGTGGTTCAGTTGGTTAAAGCATTGTCCCATACACCAAAAGTTCACTGGTTCAATTCCTGGTCAGGGCACATACTTAAGTTGCAGGTTCAATCTCTGGTCAAGGTATAATGGGAAACAACTGATCAATGTTTCTCTCTCAAATCATTATTTCTCTCTTTACATTCCTCTCTCTTAAATCAATGAACAGATCCATGGGTGAGAATGTAAACATAAATATTAAAAATAAAAACTGAAATAAAACTGAGGGAATCCTTAAAGAAAAGCTTGATAATAGAGACAGAAACAGAATAAACTGCTCTTCTCAGGAATAGCTTTGCCTCCGCATAGTCTCAACCTACTTTTTCTCTACTCCCGTGAAGGGAAATGGAGTAAGGCCTTAAAGTGGGGAACCCAATAAAGAATGTGCTTTTTTGTACAGTTCTGGAGAAATGGCATCAAAGGAACCCACAAAACAGAAGCCACAGTTCACCCTCTTCACCAGCAAAAAAAGAAGAAAAGGGGTGGAATGGGTTAGGGAGTGAAGGGGGTAACTTTGAACAATCAGACCTTAGCTGTAGGCAGTGAGTGTGGAATTCCTGCAACAGGAGCAAAGACCAAGAAAAAAATGATGGGCCTATTTCAGTGCATGTTCCAAAAAAGGGTTTAAAATTTAAACATCAAATTAATTAGAAAAAGAAAAATGAGCAGGGTGAGAGAGTAAAAAGTCAGAGAAAAGCAAGCTAAGAGGTAACTTTAAGGAATAATAGCAATATAAAAACCTTTTAAAACAATTTTATGAACTTTATATTCAGTTACAGTTGACATACATTATTATATTAGTTGAAGGTGTACACCCCAGTGATTAAACATTGGAAAACTTATTAAGCAATCCTCCCGATAAATCTTAACACCCACCTGACACCATGGGACAGGATTTGGAGAGATAAGTGAAAAAGGATAATAGATTAAGAATTATAAACTGGTAGCCACACAACAGTTATGTGGATATAAAAAGTACAGCCTAGGGAACATAGTAATATTGTAATAACTATGCATAGTGCCAGATGAGTGAAAAACTTTTCAATATAGGTTTGTGCAGCCAGACCACTGTGGGCAGGATGTGATATAAGGAACAGTTTTTATATTGCTCTACTTTTATTTTTTTTAAGATTTTACAGGTGGGGGGACCTGGCTGGAGACCTGGGTTGCAACCCGAGTATGTGCCCTATCTGGGAATAGAACCAGCAACACTTGGGTTCGCAGGCTGGCACCAATCCACTGTAGGGGTAACTCAAAGGCATTTGGATAAAAAAGAAACTAGAAAGAGGGTATGTTAGTTACAGTCCTATCACCCAAACAGAGCAACTGTTTATATTTGAACTATTTGTCCCGTGGCATTTTCAAAATAAGAACTTTTAGTTGAAAATGTTTTAATAAAAGTTTTATATTTAATTTTTATGTGATTCCCAAATATTTCACTTGGTTATTATAAGCCCTTTAAAATACAATTTTAGTAAGTATATATTATTCCTTAACTTAGATGCATATTAATTTATTCTTCCTTCTTCCTGTTATTGGACAACGAGGTTTGTTTCTAGTATTTTTACTACTGAAAAAAAAAACAAAACTAGCAAGTACATTTTTGTTCACAAACTCTTTTGTTAATTCCTTACATATGGAATTATTAGGTATGAACATAATCCGGATTTTGTTGTATAATGTTGCAATCAATTTTTCAGTTACATTCAGATGAGCAAATACATGGCTTTCTAGCCATTCTCTAAAGTGGGATTTTGGTAGTTATTCTAACCTTCCTTTCAGGATTAATTGTGGGAATTTATCATTTATCTGCCTCCCAAGAAAGAGAACAGACAGCACTTGGCGGAAAGCTGCTAATTAATCCTTCTGACTCCCTAGTAAGACAAAATGTAGGATGTCACCAATTCCATTTCCAGACATGCAGGAGAGCTCTACTGCCAGATTTTTTTTTTTTCTAAATATGGTCTAGCTGGCTCCCAAGGTTTCTGAGAAGGTTCTGAGCTACTGCACCACCAATGCCCAGTATCTATCTCTCTATTTGTGACACAGTAAAGCCCTTGGTTCTAGATAGGAGCTCCACCTTCACCCCTGTATCTTCTGCAGGCACAAACTTTTTGTGAATGAGTTCTCTACAATTTCAATGCAGTGTATTGATGGAATTTACCTAATCTTTGAGGAAATATTTAAAAATTGTGTCTAATTTCCCTTCAGCTTTGACTCTGGGTATTTGACTGTAGGCATCATCATGTTCCTTCAGCTAGTTCTTTAGTCTCTATGAATAGTATGGTTAATGGTTCACACTGATTTCCACAGTGTCTCTGAACTGGTTTTTAGCCTTTAAATTCTTCTTCATAGGACAAGATAGCTCCATGCAGCACAGGACTAAACCTAGTGTTTCAGGCTTTAGTTTTAATCTTTGTTTCGCTGTTGTTGTTTTTGGGCTTTTGCTTTGAGAATAATTTCAAATATATTGAATATGTGCAAAAATAAAAATATTTCAGGGTTATCAAGTCTTACTCAAACTCAACTATAGATAGCATTTTACTCCATTTACTTTATAAGTTTCAATCAATCAGTCTACATAGAAGCTATAGCTAAGATTGGAATAAGGACTATTTGGACTATTGAATGTACAGATACTGTGAATTCAAGGGGAGTCTGTAGTAGTGTTTCCCAAACTCACTTGACTCTAGGTTAAGTCCACAGAGAATCTCATAAGCTTAATTTAGCCAGAAACAATATTAGTGTTGTCCTAAAATGTAAAAGGAAAACTGGCAGGAAAAAGTCAGGAGCCAGCTCCTAGGGGAAAAAAAGCTGTGGATTTCCAGCCAGATTATTTAGAAAGAAGCTAAACACACTGGTCCAAATTTCAGTAACCATACCTTGAGTGCAAAGAGAATGGGTCATAAAATATAGTTGGTCATCTACTGGATTAGCAATATGGCTGTTTGGTATTGGATCATCTGAGTACTGGCCTAAGAATCAGGTAAAGTCCTCCAAGTTATAGAAGGGTTTACCCAAGAATGAGCCATACTTTAGGTAATGGTGGCATTTTTCTTTTGGGGCAGTCATTAGAGAGAGTGTCAGTTATGATTGGGTGACCAATTTTAAATAAGTTGAGGAGAGCAAGAAAGGAACAGTGAGACACAAAGCAAGGCTTAGCAATGTGTATGTATGCCTCATGATTATGTATGAATATACATAAGTATGTACATATGTATTATACATAGAAAATAAATTGTGGAGTCCTTTATAATTCTTTGTGTGATCTTCACATATTTATAAATGACTAAAAATATCATGCCTAATTCAACGATATATTTGGGGATGCATCTAAAAAGATCCAATACAATAGATTTCTTCAATATTTTTGGAGATTCCCATGACATGGACCCAGAAAATCTCGAAGCTTGCCTCCATTATATGATGATCATTTCTGTAGAGGAACAAACTTAGGAATTCTGGCTGAAATGAGCCTGAGCCTGATATTTTGTTCCATATATAAGGTCAAACTTTGATCAGTAGAAAGTATTTTGGAGAAAGCTTTAGGAACCATGAAAAGATGACCAGATGTATATCACACTAACGCATCATTGATTCATCATTTGTCTTCAATATGCAGAGCAGATGGAAAGTAGATAGAGAACTGTATGTTATAATGTTACATTGTTATGAATTATAGGGTTTTGAACACATGTGGGATGGGTGAGAAAAAAGGGTGCAGTCAGTCATGATCTGCTGACAGGCCTTGAGAGAGGCATTGCGTATATAGGTTTGCTTGAACTCAGAAAAGTCTTAACCAAATGAGAAAGAATACTTACATCTTTTAAATGTATCGAGATAATCATAAAATCACTCGAAAATACTTGAAGAAAAACCTGAACTCACATGGCTTTATGTATATTCAACAAGCCCTAAGCAATTCAGAGATGTCCAAATTTTACCCTAATTTAGAATCTCTTACTATGGTTTTCACTTGGCTACCTTGTCTTCTCCATTGATTCTATCTTACATTTCTCTTGTGTCAGAATCCATATACTCATCAACTGAAGAGTCAAACTTGACTAAATTCTTAAAGTTGTGGTGACCCAGAAGTCAAAAGCTTTTGTCTTGTGTTAGCTATTTTTGTTATTTTTGGATTTTGTAGAAATACATTCTCATGCTAAAGTTGTTGGGGTACTACCCATATTTTGAAAAGACTGTTCTGTCTTCTGAGGTGACTCTAGGTGGTTCACATGAAACTGTTGGGTTCATGTGAAAAGCTCAAGTCAAATCTGCTTCTATCATTCTGAAGCAGGATACATAGTGTGTCTTTTGGTGAGGAAAAATACCACCTCTTGGCTGAGCTTGATCCATCCTCATAGTTTCTGAATTGTTCCACATACATATCATACCCACATACTTAGACTAAAGATGGTTACCTTGAAACAGACTAGATGTGATGTTCCTTATAGTGTAACAACATGAGCATTGCAAAATACTACTAAATCTTTCTCTTCTTTCCCTTCCCTTCTCAAACAATTTCTCTCAGAAGCCATAAGGTGAAGTGGGACAAAGTTTGTGCCTGTGTTCAGAATGGTTGGGGCTGGGTGCTATAGTTGACTAGGGTTTGGTTTGGAACACAGGTGGAAAGAAGAAATCCATGCAGTGAGCAGGAGGTATCCACGTGCAGGGTGACTTGATGAAGTGTCCAAGTCCAAGTAGGATGAAGGAATCTTCATGAAGAGAGGGTTGTAGCAATGGGGAAATATTTATTAAATGGGGAAGATTTGCCAGTAAGTAAATGGTTTATTAAGGTGGCAGGAGCCATGTTTCTCACTGTAGGAGGAGATACTTACAAATACAAGAAGAAAAGTAAGATGAACCTTATTGTGGTGTGGGATTGGATTTGATCATTAGTCTAGACTCATGGTTTTCAATAATATAGAACAAGATGTAGAAATATACTTGAATGTAAATGTGTATGCATTTATGTATATGTGTATGAGGTGTGTGTGTACATTTTTAGTTCTGTCACCTGAGCAAGCCTAGGAGCAGTGACATTCCAGATGTTGGCTTCTAAAAACCATTCTCCTGCAAAAAGAATTAGAGTTTCTTGGAGAAATGGTTGATTCTGGGCAGAACTAGAAAACTACAAGGAATTACAAGAAAATCTGGATGTATTTTTTATATAAGAAAGTAAGCCCTGGCTGGTAGCACAGTGGATAAGGTGCCAGCCTGCGAACCCAAAGGTCGCAAGTTCGATTCCCCAGCCAGGGCACATAACCAGGTTGCAAACCAGGTCTCCATTCAGGTCTGTGGCTGGAGGCAGGTGAAAGGCAACCATACATTGATGTCTCTCTCCCTCTCTGCCTCTCTCCCTTCCCCTCTTTCTAAAAATAATGAAATAAAATCTTAAAAAAAAAAAAAAAAAATCCTAACTACGTGACTTAAAAAAAAAAAAAAAGTAAGGATCTTCTCAAAGAATGAGAGGATATATTAAAAGGATACACAAACATAGTTAAATAGGCATCCAAATTTGTCCAAATTTAATATTATAATAAATAATGATAGTAATAGATAATAGCTTATTCAGCAAATTAGAAAAATGAATCCATTCTGATAAAAAATAAGTGATTAATATAAACATTTAATGAGGAATAAGTTATTTACAGTTTCAGAGTGTCTTTTCACAACATACTTGTATTTGCAAAAGGAATGAGAGCATTTACAGTGGGAAAGGTTGTCATGCATCATTTTAATCCAGTAATCAGTGTGAACATCATTAGCAATGAGAGTTCAAACCCCATAGGATGCAATCCAAAGAATTGGATATCACATCTATCATGCATAATCTAAGTTTAATTACAAGGGAATATCAGGTAAACTCAAAATGAGAGATAACCCACAAAATAGCTATTCAGTAATCTTCTGAAGTGTCAAAGTCATGAAAGTCAAGGAAAGACTTTCCTAAACTAAAGAAAGCTAGAAATATGACACCTGAGTGTAATGCTTACTGCTGACTCAGGTCTTTTTGTTACAAAAGACATTATTGTAAGAATTGGTAAAATTTTAATGAAGTCTGTGGATTAGGTAATGGCAATGTAGCAAAGTTAGTTTCCTAATTTTGCTAGTTGAGATATGGTCATTTATGAAATTATTCTTGTCTATGTCATACCCAGTAATATACTTGAGGAATATGGAGCATCATGCCAGCAACTTACTCTCAAAATTTTCATGGGTAAAACATTCTTTGAACCATACTGGTAACTTTCCTCTAAGAATAGAGTTGTTTTAAAACTAAGAAAGAAAACTCGAGGAGAAAGGGGGCGAAGATAAAATGCTGAACTGAATGCATGTATCACATTGTAAGTGCTATTGTTGGATTAAATACTCTTACTACAGAGGCTGTTATGCAATTTCTTCAGAAAGGTTAATAGTAACAATGCACCTATCTTCTATACCATATTCAAAAGTAAAATTGATTATCCGATGTACATTACATTTAGATTGGAGACTTGGAATTTGTCTAAACATAAAACAATTAAATGGATTTAATTTTGGAATTTGGTTTGATTTTGAATATACTTACTTTCATGAAAAGTAAAAAAAAAGTAATGCACGTATCCTTGAAAATATTTTGGTTATTTTTTAAATGCTCATTATTAAAAGTAGTTATTATTAACACAGTCTTACATTTGTCTTCTCTAACCTGGAGGCTAAAATGAATTATGACACATGTCCAGCAGGTATTCCCAAATTATGACAAAACTTGAATCTCATCCATTACTCTGAATGACTTCTTGTCAGATACCTGAGATCTTATACAAAATCACGTTCCAAGGGGTTCTTGAAATCAGAGTTAAAAAAACAATTTGCTATCATAAAACCATCACCTTGGTAAGCCTGCAAAGTGTGACCTTTTATTTGTAAACCTTCCCTTGAATTCTGTTGTTTCCACATGAAAAGATAAAATTGAATAACCTACTCAACATCAATGTGTGAATACTTTAAACTGAGCACAGGGAACCATTTACACTTCTAAAGAGCAATAGGTTGATTATGAAGCTGGTTATCACCATACCTGGACAATTGCAGTAACTGCAGAAAGCCAATGGGATAGTTACCTGAAAGGATTTAGGATAATATGTCTGTCTCTTTCAATTTTTGGTGAAATTACTCAAAGCTGCCAGAAGTTCTGGAATGTTTTAGCTTTTCCATTGATAAACAGAAAGGCTATGTTCATGTTGTCATTTAAATCAAAGCTCCCTCCCCTTTTGTGAAGACCTCTCTGCTGTATGAGTGTCCCATCAATGGCTGAAAGAGCTCTGCTTTTTTTATCCAGTCATTGAGACACTAAAACAATAGAACTGCATAGCATTTAGGCCACTTGGCCTCATTCCTAAAAAATTAAATTATGGATGCCATGATGTTTCCTAGGATTGTCATCTGTGCCCTATCAACATTCTATCCTTAATGCAAACCTAGAATCAAGTAGTGAGTTTTCTCCAGAAACTGGACAAGAGCAGATTTTTCAGCTCATCTTGGTCTAGACTGGACTGTTAGTAGAATTAGAGTTAGGATACACTTTATGCATCTTATCTGAAGATGAATGTATGAAGCATTTACTGACTAGGTATTTGAAAAATACTTTCAAGATATAAATGCAATAAAACTGGTCAATATAATTATTATAAAATTATAAAATAATGATTTAAATTAGTCATTTGACAGATCTTCATTAAACGTGAATGGATATGTTTATTAATTAATTAAAATCCACTTGAAATGAATATTAATATGCCATAGAACAAATGGAATAATACCACACAGACCTATTATTGTTAAACTGCCTTGCATGTATTAACTAATGTATGTTAACTATTGTTTCAAGGATAGCTTGTATAAATTAACAGAAATTATTATAATAATTTTATTTGCCATAATACAAAACAAAACCCTTAACTTTTTAAAAAGTTTTCAGTCTATTTTCCTGAAGTAGCATATTATTATTGTAAAATATAGATATTCAAATATGAAAATAAAAATGATCATTAGTTATTAAACTATACAGAGAAAATCTATATCAACGTTTTGGAAATTTTTTTAAAAGATTTTATTCATTATTTTCAGAGAGAAGGGCAGGGAGGGAGGAAGAAAGGGAGAAAAGCATCAACGTACAGTTGCCTTTCACCTGACTCCAGCTATGGACCTAGCTGGAGACCAGGCTTGCAACCTGTTTATATGCCCTGGCTGGGAATCGAACTGGTGTCCTTTGGGTTCCTCAGGTTGGTGCCAGTGAACTGAGCCACAGCCGCCAGGGTGGAAATTTTTATTTGGCATCCTAGGCTTATATTTGTTAACTTGTGTGTCTGTCTATATTTCTTTCACAAAGTTGAACTATTGTATTATATAATATGTTGCAAATGTTACGTTTTCTTAAAAATATTAAGTGGAAAACTTTCCTGCACCATTTACATTTTTCCAGTAAAATAACCCTAAATAAGTAGCAAAACTAAATAAATAAAACAGAGCTCTTTGGTGTGGTGTATAAACATACACCAGGGATGGAAGATGAACCTGGAACACTTTAATAATGGATAATAAGGACACAAGGAAATTTCAAGAGCCTATTTTTTTAAAGATTTTATTTATCATTTTTAGAGAGAAGAGAAGGGAGAGAGGCAGAGTGGGAGACAGATATCTATGTATGGTTGCTTTTCACCTGCCTCCAGCTACAGACCTGGCTCTGGAGACCTGGCTTGCAACCTGGTTATGTGCTCTGGCTGGGAATCGAACCAGTGCCCTTTGGGTTTGCAGGCCAGTGCCTTATCCACTGTGCCACCAGCCAGGGCTCAAGAGCCTATTAAGAGTCATCTTGGGCCAGCTTGGAGTCCAAGTCCAACAGAAGGCAACTGGCCAAATGTCTGATAATTTGAGCATTAACAAGGTTAATAAACTATTAATTAATTGAAACATATCAAACATGTTCAACATCCATGAATTCTCAATAATACAAAAGAAAACAAAAGGTATTACTTACCATTACAGGATGCTTTTAAAACAAGTCATTATTTTTAAAAAGTATAAAAGAAAAAGGAAACTAATGAATAAAGAACCAAGCTTTTATCTTATTTTACTTTGATCTTCTTTGCCAGTAGCTAAACAACATATTAAAGATTTTTTTTTTTCAGTATTCTAGCAGGCAAGTTGGAAAAAATAAAGATAAAATTAGAATATCACCATTTTGAAACTACAATGAATTAATATAGTTAGGCATTGATTATTAACAACTGCTAACATCAATAAATAAGACAGCTAAATGTAGTGTACTTCATTCACAGTGGAAGAAAGTAAACCACCTCAGAATTAGTCTTTTTTTGCCCCAAGATTTTACTCATTATTTTCAGAGTGAAGGGCAGGGAGGGAGGAAGAAAGGGAGAGAAACGTCAATATATGGTTGCCTTTTACCTGCCTCCAGCTATGGACCTGGCTTAAGACCCGGCTTGCAACCTGGTTATATGCCCTGACTGGGAAGCAAACCAGTGACCTTGGGGTTCGCAGGCCAGCACTTTATCTACTGAGCCACTGGCCAGGGTAGAATTAGCCTTAATTAACAAAAGGTGAACCTCATTCCGATCCAACTAAAAGTTACAGAAAATATTATGTGACACCAACTGGCACAACCAGAACTGTGGGAAATATACCAGGCAAAAAATTCTACCTGGTTTTTCCAACAAATATATTGAAGATAAAGAAAAAGAAATGCATAGAGTTAAAAGAGAGAAAGAGAAATATCAACTTCAATATGTAAACCCTATTTAAAGTCAAATTTGAATCATAAAAAGGTATAATTCACTTGTAACATTTATGAAGCAATTAAAAATAAACACTAACTGAGTATTTGATTATTTAAGAAAGTGTTAATTTTGGGAGAGATCATGATACATATATATATATATATATATATATATATATATATATATATATATTTAAAAGATGTTTGTCATATAGAGATAGAATCTAAAAAATATGTATGGATGAAATGATATGAGGTTCATATATAATAACTGGAGGACAGAAAATGAGACCAAATTGGCCACAGATTAATCCTTATTAACATGGATGACAGGGTTTATTATACTGTTTTGTCTGAAATTTATGTCATGAAATGTTTAAAAGTATGTGTAGATCTTAGCTATTCTTCCTTATAACAAAATAATATTTTATGATTATTTTTATGATTGCCAAAGTATTCTGTGACACAAATAATAATCTATTAACTTTTATTTGGAATTTGAATCCATTTGGAGATTTGTGTCCCAATTTATTACATTTGTTCCCCCAAAGCTATCAGTTTTCCATACTTAATTATTAGAAACTCTATCCTTTTTCCATTATGGTTTTATTGCTACATTCAAGAATATTGTGTATGATCTTGTTCTCCAGCATCTTCCTGGGATAATCTTGGGTTCTCTACCTGTTTGTCAGTCTGCTTATGATTTAGTTCCTCTTGCTCCTTTTGGATTCCTTTTGTTTTCTATTTTTGCTCTCTCTCTTCACTCTCTCTCTCTCTCTCTCTCTCTCTCTCTCTCTCTCTCTCTCTTTCTCTTTCTCAAATGCTAGCATTCTTAATTTAACATTTCTATTTAAAAGCTTTAAAAGTTGATTGGAAATTCTGGATGTAGGGTAAGTTGGTTTTCACCACCAGCAGTAGTTTTGTTTTGTTTTGTTTTTCAATCTTTGGGGAATCAGTTTCTGCCATAGTAAGTCATCCAGGCTTTGCTTACGTGCTTGGCTACCAGCTCTCTAGAAGCTAACAGACGAGCTTCATGTGAGGTTAGGGGTACAAGTATCTAGCTCTTTTGCAAGCTTTATGGCGCCATGTTTTTAATTTCCTTCCCCTCCAGAGGGTACCTGAATTCTTTCTATTCCTGATTCTGTCCAGGGATCACATAGAGGAATGGCTGGTTTCTTTTCATTTTCACTATACTCATCGATACTTGGTTTCTAAGGTGTTCATTTCCTAAATCAATTATGAGAAGAAACTTTTCAACTTCCAAAACGCTGTTTATATCTATGCTAATGTTATTTTAACCTTAAGGGATCATGCCATTTAAAAAAATAATTTGTGTTTAAATTAGGCTTTGCACTTTAGATAGCATTTGTAGAAGAAGGTAAAATGTTAAAGATTTTATCTAACTTATTAACATGGAAAATAGTGAGCCCTTAAAACCAGTTCAAGAAGAATCCCAAGTGAAGATACATTTATGATTAGGAATATAAAAATGAATGTGCAAGTAGAAGAAAAACTGCTTTCTTCCACAGTGGAGGAGGGAAGCCAATTGAACCTCTACCAGGCAAAACAGACTGTGTGTCTACAAGAATCATCTTCCATTGTTATTAGTTATCTGCAATTTACAGAGTTGTAATATAACTCCCACAGAATCAGAATCGGATATCACAGAAAAGAAGGCTGAAAAATGCATAATTTTCCATTGAAACACAATATTTCCCTACTGGTCCAAAACAAGGATGAAGTCATAGGGTTCAGCAATAAAAGTTCAAGTATATTTACCACCATTTAACTTTTTGTTTTCCAGATGGATTCTATTAGATAAAGTTTATGTTAAAGTTGTGTGAGAGTCTATTGGTGTTATAACAAAGGTTGCCTGACTTCCATTTTTGGTTAAGTGTTTATACATGTCTTTTTTTTCTTTTCCTTTATTTTTCTTTTTGATATTTTAACGAGTCCAAGCTGCCACAACACAACTATTAAATTAAAAGTATTTGATGCCAGGTACTCTTAGAATTATCTAATTTGTGTGATTCTTACCACTATTTAAATAATCATTAAAAGGCTTCCCACTTTTAACTGAAAGTGTTAGTTTACCCAAGATCTGTCACAGACAAAGCATAATCCTTCTTGCAGCAGCTTCTGCAAGGGAAGCATTCTATTTGAGAGTAAAATCAAAATTCTAGATAAGATACATCAGTGATTATTTTTATTCCTGAAGTGGCTCATGAAAGCCACTATTCTGACCCAATCAAAATCATTATTTGCCTTAGCAGTCCCCCACAATATAGTCCTATTGCCCTTTCACCTATTTCTATAGCCCAGGCTTCATCAGTGCTACAGCT
Source organism: Noctilio leporinus (assembly GCA_004026585.1). NCBI lineage: Eukaryota > Metazoa > Chordata > Mammalia > Chiroptera > Noctilionidae > Noctilio > Noctilio leporinus. The sequence continues at coordinate 99,298 of PVIW01004803.1, read as the reverse complement.
CTTTTTGGATATCTTGTATCTGTAGTTGTTCCAAAGTTACTCTGCAGTATGTAAACACTTTCTACCTGAACCATCCTCCTCTGAGCACATATGTTTCTATTTCTGATTGCCAGTTCCCGAATTCAAGGCAAACCAAGACTTTCAGAGTGTGTGACTATAGACTCTTGGAATGCTAATACTTCTGATAGTCTTTTCTTTGAGTCTCTTACTAAGACTGTGATAGATTTGCAGCCCTTCAAGGTTGTAGGTGAAAACTTTGGGTGTTTTTAAAGGGAGTGGGATTTAACAGCGCAATTGCACCTTTAATATAAATTTGTATAACCTTCAAATAAAATAAATTTCCTTTTCACCAAATTCTGTTATTAAGAGTCATTCCTGATAACAGGCAGAAATGGACCCATTAAAAGTGAGAATGCCCCACCCCACCAAAAAGAGTCCTGTTACAAGAATGTAAAACTCATAAAATTCAACATTTTTACCATTCATATGTCATTTATATTCATGTTCTTTCTAGAAGTACCTCATAACATATCTCCTAATTTTCAATCCTTAAACTAAGTGTGATTTAACTTTCTATTAGAGTAAATCATACTGTCAAAGATAAGCAAATTAGGCACTGGGTACAAGCAATACAGATGGGTTTTATTTGGTAATAACTACTGTAATAAGGATGAGAGTCCAGTGTAAAGTGAGATCAACTTCATCAGAATAAAAGGGACACTTTTAAAGTGCTAAAGAAAAGCACCAGAAGGGCAATGAATAAGGAGTGTTTTGCTTCATGTGACTAGGCTACCTGGGTATGTAATTGATACCTGTCTGGAGGAAAACAACCATCACCCATCTTTTAGTGCAAGAGATAGTGGTGAAAGTTGGAATAAGGTGCCTACCAAAGTTAGAACCCTTACCCTACTGCAGGGTACTTGGAGGGAGAAAGCTCTCTTCTGGAGTATGCATTTTGAAGAGCTGTCTCCCGGGTCTTTGGGAAGACAGTTTTCTGTGATAGATGTACATCTCAAAAGACATAAAAAGAATGTATAATTGCAAACTCTTGAGTATCCTCTGAGAGGGAGCTCAGGAGCTTATCAGCCCATCATTAGGTTTTGACTGGAATACACAGTAAGAACTGAGGCAGCATTGAGTTTTTTTAGACATTAATGGGGTCTGGGCCATCCTAGTGGCTTGCACAAAAGCTGTTGGAAGCCTTGCTGAACTTTGGTTGGGTCTCTTAGTGAAGGGGATTAGACAACTGGTTATACCCTGAGAGACTCATGCTATTCTTAGTAGAAACACTTTTTTTTAGAATAACTCACATCATAGTGATTGGCAGACATTTGCAGTGAAAGAGTATCTTTGTAGCAAATTTTACCCCTGTAAACTTCTCAAAGACTCAACAAAATCCAATAATTCATAGAAAATTAACCCTGTTAATTTCCCAATCACGCTAAATAAGCATGGGGCCAGGTGACACTGAAATTACTGATTACTTGGAGTCTAACAAAATCATAAAAATCTACTGTGTCCTATTTCTTTGAATCTAGAAATTGTCCAACTTCATGGTATGTGTGGGTTTTCCTTTCAGGCCTTGCAATATACTCATATTTCCTACCTTTAGTATTTTATAATTGCTTAAAATTCTGCCTCAGCTTCTATTAATTAACTAGCATACTGGCCTTGGACTATACATGCAGCTGTTAATGCTTCCCAAAGAGTTACTGATTCCCTAAAAATGTTCCGCTATTTATGTGCTAGCTCCTGCTTTATAGTATCTCATTAAAAAAACAACCACCTAGTGCTGTTTTATTACCCTCTTTTATATCAGCATGAGGGATTCATTTCTGTCTCACCAGATAATAAAAAGAAAGTCACAGGAGTGATGGTAAATTTTGGTGAGGAAGTGATTCATAGCTGGGTAAATCTCCCAACGATTCTGACTTTGAGTATCATAGACACTGAAAGCAAGCTTCAGAGATTAATACAGATTGCTGGGCTTTCTTCATATATGTTAATTTATGTAAAAAGTTAATGGCTCAAGTTATTTTCAGAATCAGAAAACATCTGATGTACATTTCTTCTGTTAGATTTCCAGAAAAAGTTCATAATCATATAATACTTTATTTGATATTGTTATTAAAGAAAGGATTTAGTAATCATGTAGATTTTGTAAAATGAGCAGGTGCTAGGATCCCCTTCTCCAGTATGTTTATAAAATCACTTTGTCCATGTAAAACCTGAATTTCTACATTTCATCATGTGATTCTGCTACAGATAGTTTAAATCCACACACTGGAGGGAAAAATCAAATAAACAAACAAAAAACCTTTTAAGATACCACATTTAACCAGAGAAGCTTTTAGTCAAGTTTGTGTGTGTGCTATGTGCCATTGAGTTGGCTCCAATTCCTGACAACTCTGTGAATGAGTGATGTCCACAATGCTCCACCCTCAGTAGTTTTGTCAGCTCCTCTAAATTCACGGAGTCAATTCAGCTCAAATTTAGTCTTTCTAATTTTTTAAAAGATTTTATTTATTAGTATTTTTAGAGAGAAGGGAAGGGAGAGAGGCAGAGAGGGAGAGAAACATCAATGTATGGTTGCCTTTCACCTGCCTCCAGCACGGACCTGGCTAGAGACCTGGCTTGCAACCTGGTTATGTCCCTGGCTGGGAATTAAACCAGTGACCTTTGGGTTCACAGGCTGGAGCCTTATTCACCGTGCCACCAGCCAGGGTCTAGTCTTTCTAATTTTTGATGCTTTCTCTTTCCCTCAGTACTACCATCTTTTCTAAAGAGCTCGGCCTTCTCACAACATGCCCAAAGCAGGGCAGCTTTAATTTTGTCATTTTCGCCTTCAGCAATGTTTCAGGTTTAATTTGTTCTAGGACCTCTGGCAGTTTTGGTCTCCCTAAATCTCTCCGCTAACACCATATTTTAAATGAATCATGTTTTGTTTTGTTTTGTTTTCCTATCAGCCTTTGCATACAAACATGTGTAACTAATGGAAGGATGTAATTAGGCTGGTAGTTGAGAAAAAACAGAAGGTAATAAGGGGCCAAAGAGATTAAGAGAAGAAAGAGTAAGAAAATGGGTCAATTATTTCTAGTGCTCTTATTTCATTTTTTCATTTAGTTTAGATCAGCTAGAAGAAGATAATATGTACAAAATACAAGTGAGGGTGGTAGAAGTTCAAAGGAGGAAGACTACTGTGAGCTGTGGAGTTTGGGACAAGAATATGGACTTATAAACAAAGGGATGCCTTGATGAAAAGGATTTTATAGATTCCAGATTAGAGATCTGCTGATTTTGTTATAGAGGAAGAGAAAAGTAAGTCAAAATATATATTAAAAATAACTTATGGAATAGAGGCTATCTCTCATGGTAAGTTCATGACCATTTCAAATAATAAGGGCATTTTCGTAGGAATTGTTTTGGTGCTTCAAACATATTTCAAGAATATTGTAGAAGTGGAGTATGTCTTAGAAAACTACATCATAAAAGACATCACAGCTTCTTCTCTGCTCCATCTTGGACCATTCACTCTCGGGAATGACAGCAACTATGATATAAGGACACTTGAGCAACCCTATCAAGAAGCCCTTGTTGGCAAGGAACTGAGGCCTTCTTGTAAATAGCCAATAAGAAACTAAAACCTTTGGTAAGCAATCTGTTAGTGAGCCACCTTGGAATCAGAACCTCTAACTCAGTGGTCTTTAACTGAGGGTGATTTAGCTCCCCAGGAGACTTGGCAATGTCTAGTGACATTTTGATTATTACAACTAGGAGGAAAGATACTATTGGCATCAAAAGGGTAGATAGGCTGTTGATGCTGCTGAACATTGTATAATGCATAACAAAATTCCCTCCACAACAAATAATTATCCAGCCCAAGATATCAATAGTTCTAGGGTTAAGAAACCCTGCCTTAGTTTCAGTCAAGCTTTCAGGTGACTGCAGCTTGGTTGACAGCCAGACTGCAATGCCATAAGAGACTCTGAGTCAACTCAGAGCGTCTCCAGCTGAGATGCTCTTGAATTTCTAACTCTCATTAAGTGTGTGAGATAACAAAATATGCTGTTTTAAACTTCAGCATTGGAAAACTAATACAACCCAAAAAAAATTTCTTTGGGTAAGAGTAAATATTTTAAGGAACTAAATCAACCTGGGAATGTTAAGGGTGCTTGGAGGGCATTAAGGCACAGGAAGAACATGAATAAACATTTCTGCAAAATATGTTTGGCAGTTATGTAGAGTTTGTTTTTTGTTATTCATGAGACTTACCAACAGCTCAGCTAGTGATAATTATAACAAATGGTATGATAAATCTGAAATTATATGTTTAATGAATCTTGGTGGAAAAGCACTGGTAACTGTCAAGTTTTCCAGGAGCAAATTAGGTAGCTGCAGGAGTCGGCATGATATTATGGATCAGTAGGTAGAGAAAAATGGAAGTCATATATTCACAAATTGAACATTGAAGTGAGATTATGCTAAGTGAAGAAGTTAGCAAGATTTAAAAAAAGATACTTCAGTGATATTGCTGACATCTTTGTAAACATTAATGAAGGGGTCAAATAAGAGGGAAGATTCCAATGATAAGAGGTCCAGGCCACTGCTGTGAAGATATGACTGCATACAGATTTCATGACTAGCTTTTGAAAATGTAGAGTCTAATTCAGAAAATCTAGCAAGGGGGTCAGAGATCCTGCATTCGACTGCAAAATGTTAATAAAAGATGAAATGGTTATATTCTATAAGGAAGTACTACCTCTTGTGAGACCTCATGGATGGAAAGAAGTTACATGGAGACAATAGATGTTTAGGGAAAAGAAGAGGGATCCATTATTCTATGCATTATACAGGATAATAAATAAATAAGTCAGTCACCAACATCCTGCCAAGATTGACGATGATGGGAACAAAGGATGATAGTGGTAGGGAAGAGAAAATGCTTGGGATAACTGCAAAGAATGAATAAGATGGTGATGAACTCTGTCCTAACATCCAGGGCCTCACCAAATTTGGATCATAGGATTATTCTGAGCCACACCACACAATCACAGAACCCAGAGGACTCAGAGCTCCCGCTCTTAAAGATGCAACACACACACACGTTGTGAGGCAGGCGAACGCAGTGCCATAAATTAGGTTCTCCTGTAGAATTCTCTTTTTCAAAGAGACACTGTGGCAGCCAACATTTGCAGATGGAGAACAAGATGCGTAGAACAGTTAGACAAGAGAACTAAATTTTTAGTGTAGTTTTTAGGGCTCATGAAATGGAACTATCCCTCCGAGTTTCACAGATGTGATTTTAGGTGACAATACATTTTGGTGACAGGCTGGGCTTGACTCCCCTTCCTCTTAGGGAAGGTTAGAGGAGCTACATAATGAGAGGATTTAAAATGCACTTTATTATTCTGACATTTTATCTCTCATTGCAGGCTTTTGGCAGGTAGTTATGACTCCATGCAAATCATGTTAAAATAAAGAGGGTTTGTATGCTCACTATGTAGTGTTTAGGCTTATGAATATAGTTTAGTGTCCATTTCTAAGGAAATGAGTGGGGAGATGATGCTTATGAACCTTGGGCTAAAAAGAATTCAGAAATAGCAGTTATTCCATCCTTAAAACAGGCAGCACATAATCTTTGAGGGAAAAATTCTCTCAACAGATGTACTTAAGGTGAAAATAACTTCTATAGCCATCTTAGAGTTCTTCTAAATATGTGCAAAACATAATAAATAAGTAAATGGATATCATTCAGTGTATCTATAAAAAACTGCTTTAATTAATTCTTACATATTGATTGACTTACTGCATTGTATGGCTTTTCTTTTGATACTGAGGTAAGTAAAATATGATTCTTTTCTCAGGGAGTTCCCAATCTATTAAGGAGTCAGCAGGGAAAATTTCATACTGCAATGTAATAAGTGTTATGTTAAAGACAACGTAATTACTGTACGTTGGAAGAAACTTTCTTGAGTGGTCAAATCTTAAGGTAACAGAGAAGTTGCCTATTCATGAAAATAAAACATATTTTTATATATGTTAAATATGGTATTGAGATAACTTCTGAAGTATCTAAAAAGTATAAACAACTATATATTGACTGAAAAATAGGCTCTTGTTTAAAATGGTATTAAGGAACTTATTTCACTGAGTAAAGCTTATTTTTTGCAACTATTATATAAATTATACTAGATAAAAGGTAGTCAATTCTTAGATAATGAAAACAATTCCAAGCAGATCAAGGATTTCACAATTACACTGTGAAAGTACATAAAAAACAAATTGATAGTCATGGGGATGTAAAGTATAGCATAGGGAATTTAGTCACTAATATTGTAATGACTATGTTTGGTGGGATCACTTTGTAAGTTATATAAATACATAACTATTATGCTGTACACCTGAAACTAATATAATATTGAATTTAAACTGTGATTGAAAAACAAAAATGATAAAATTGGATCATTTTTATACTTTCATACTGAAGAAGTTATTTTTAAGAGGGAAAATGGTCAGAAAATAATGACAAAACTAAGTTTAATGTTCTATAGTATAAAAATAGTATTAAAAAGGCAACTTGGTGTAAGTGTCTTTGCAACAAACAAGATAAGCACTAGTTATTTTTTTATTTATAAAAATATATTTGAAATAAAAACTCAGGAAAGCAATAACTTAAATGATTAAAGATAGGTATATGAATCAAAGAACCCATTAAAATATAAATAAAAATAATAAACTGCCATACCATTTTCAAGTGTGGAACATTAGAACAATTGGATAAGAGTTTTCCTCATGCAGTTAACAGAGATCATTCATTAGGTTGGAAGGATGTGGAGATACTGGCACCCTTGTTTACACCATGTGTCGGGGTGAGAGCTCCTTTAAAAAAATTGTTGTAAAAGCTAAAAATATGGCCCAGCAATTTCACCTTTACAAATTTATTCTACTTGTCTGCCTATATATATTCATAGTAATGATGATCACTATAATATTGAAATAATAACAATTTGAAGACCGTAAAAGCCCATCAACTGGAAAGGAGTTAAGTCATGTGTCCATAAAATGGAATATTATACAAGCATTAAAAGTGGATGATTTAAACCTATATGTACTGATTTGGAATTATACTAAAGACATATGTACACTTATGTATACACAAATAATGTCAAAATATCTCTATATACTCATTTATGTTTAAAAAAGAAAAGACATATGCCCTTGTATTAGGTTGAACTCTGAATTACTGCCATTTGGTTTTTGACCCACAAAAATGACAATTTCATATATGTCAACTTAATGTATAAAATATATTTCTTGAATGATATTCAGGAAACTATTAATGCTGTTTGTCCCTGAAGAAGGACAGAGTCTAATGTAGAAAGCAAGCACAATTGTAAACTTTTAAACAAATTCATGTGTTACTTTTCATCTGAAAAATTTATTAAAGTTCTAAAATTTTAAAGACACTAAAATGGATAACTGCATTACCAAAAGATAAAATAATTAAAATCTGTATTTAAAAATGTGTACATTCTGTTTATTATCTAACTACAAGAATTTATGTGATTTCTTACACTTTTTTTTTCTTTTGAGGGTAGCCTGTCGTATATACTGAAATGCCTTTAAAGTGAGTTTTAATACGATTTTATCCAAAATGAAACCTAATTTGAAAATTAAAAAGCTGTTATAGATTTGTATAGATATCCAATTTAGGATTTCTTGAATAAGAAATGGAAATTACATCAAATAAAACACAGTAAAATTTAACAAGATTGTTTTTTTCCACAACTCTTCCTAAAGAACCACTTCTCTTTTTCCCCTTTTCAAATCCCTAATAACCTGTAATCCATTCTTCACCCTGATTCTCTTTTCCTTCTTCCAACCCCCATGAGCCATTTTCACAGGTCTTGGCTTCTGTCATTACGTCTCAGCCCTCACTGAAATCTGTCCAGCAGCAAGGGTGTGAAAGTCAGCTAGGTAAGAAAGATGCTCCTTCCTTCCATAGCAGTCATGGAGAAGAAGGAATGCTGGCATTAATATGACTCCCGCCTCCCTTATTCTTTGTTGTGTATGTATCAAATATCTATTTTGTATCAATTCTAATAAATTAAAAAAACATCAAGATGATCTCTTCAAAGATTAAGTCAGGTCATGGATATAGGACCCCATAAGGTCTGCTTTTTCCTTCTCCAACCTTCAACACAACTTCTCTGATTCCCTTTTCCTCACTACACTGGCCTCCAAGCTCTTGTTCCAGCATTCCAGGCATAGTCTGTATCTCCAGACACCTGGATATCTCAGTTCTGACTTCCTTACTGCTTTCAGGTCTTGGTTCAGATGCTCCTCCTCAATAAATCTTAAGTTTTACCCTTGTAAAACTTTTAGTGCCTAATTGAATTCTTAATACACTTTTCTTTCTGGCTCTTTAATAGTTACATAGAGCTTATCACATTTAAAAAGAATATAAGCCCTGGCTGGTGGCACAGTGGATAAGGTACCAGTCTGCAAACCCAAAGGTCTTTGGTTCAATTCTCAGCCAGGGCACATAACCAGGTTGCAAGCCAGGTCTCCAGCCAGGTCCATAGCTGGAGGCAGGTGAAAGGCAACCATACATTGATGTTTCTCTCCCTCTCTGCCTCTCTCCTTTCCTCTCTCTGGAAATAATAAATAAAATCTTTAAAAAAAAAAAAAGATTATAAGCAACACATTTAGACCTGCTCAAATCTAAACTTGACCAAATCACATGATTCATTTCTGGTAATTTCTTTCACTGAGTTACCAAGAAGGATTGTTAATAATAATTACCCCATTAAAAACAGCCAAACATTTTTAAAAATATTTTATTTATTATTTCCAAAGAGAGGGGAAGGGTGAGGAGCAGAGAGGGAGAGAGACATTAGTCTATGGTTGCCTTTCACCTGCCTCCAGCTACAGACCTGGTTGAAGATCTGGCTTGCAGCCTGGTTATGTGCCCTGACTGAGGAATCAAACCAGCGACCTTTAGGTTCACAGGCCAGCATCTATCCACTATGCCACCGGCATTTTTGAAAAGGAGATTTTTCTAAATGGTGAAATGTCCTACTTTGAGTAGGTGATTTTCTTTTTTCTTCTCTTCTTTACTTACTTATTTGCATTTCTTTAGACATCAATATTATTTATTTTCAAGTAATTATGAACCAGGTTGCATTTATATCTGAGAGGTTTTAGGAGAATGGATTTGTTGGTAGCCCATGTCAGTGCCCTTGTTCTAATTAGATGAAGATATCTTCCCTGGAAAGACAAAGCTGTACATTGTATGACATGCCAAACTGATCATGGTCTACAGTGTGTTTACCCTCTGCAGACAAGCACTGTCTAGGAAGACCAACCTGCACAATTCTACATGGCAGCCCTGGTAATGAATCATAAATATGAGGATGAAGTGAAAACAAAGTAAATAAATTAAAAGCATTTTAAATGCTTAAAAGGCATCATATATAACCAACTATTTTTAATATAATAAAATTATAAAATCTGAGAATTTTAGCCAAGACAGCATAGCAAAGATAAAATTTACCTCTCTGCCCAAAAACATCAAAATGATATGAAAAACATGAAAAGAGAATGGATAACATGACATTGAAGATCAAGCTACAAAAATCTAATCCTAAGGGATAGGTAGCTAACAAAGTAAAGCCCATGATTGCCCAAGCTTACTATCCTGAGAGAGTTTCTTGGCCTTGTGTCAGGGGGGAAATGAAATGGAACTTTGTGGACACCCTGAGATGAGGAATCAGAGGTGAAAGTCTGGGGAGACCAACATTGCTCTGGTTTGCAGAACTCAATATGGAAGAGCACTGCAAAGAGAATTAAAGAGACCTCTGGAAGGTTCCCCTTGAGCAGGACTCAGTACTGATTGGCATGTATACATGAGTGAACCAACTACCCATGCCAGGCAAATAGACCCTCAAACAAAAATTGGAGGGACTAGTGCCTAGTCCTCACACAGGGACAGGAACAGTATTATTCCCATGGGAAACCCCCTGATTCACAGCATTGGTTAGAGGATATGGTAGCCAATCAGGGTATAGTGAACATTGGATAAAAATGGACATTGGGTAAACTATCCAGTGGGTTGCCTTTGTAGTGGATATAATTAACCCTATAAACTGGTCCTATCTAATAAATATGAAAAGTGAGATCTGAAGGATGGAATACTTTCCAAGTAACTTAAATCCATTCCAGAATAAAACTCAAGAATATTTACAGAATTGAAAACGGCTGCATGGGAAGGGGATATGAACAAAAAACTATTTTCTGTCTGGGTACCTTTCCTCATCTAAAAAAAATTTTTTTTTAATTCACAATATCTGGTGTCCACAAAGAACAGGGCTGCAGATTAGATTCTGGGTCAGAGCACATATCTAGGCTACAGGTTCAATCTCCAGTTGGGGTGCCTGTGAGAAGAAACCAGTAAATGTTTCTCTCACATACTGATATAGCTCTCCCTCTCTTTTTCCCTTCCTTCCTCTCTCTCTAGAAGCAAATAAATAAAGTAAAATATTTTTAAAAGGAAAAAAAAAAACAGTAAAATATAATCCATTTGAAGATATAAACGAAGTAAATCTACCCCAGACAGACAGACACATTTGTTGGAATTAGCAGATGAAGACATGGACAGTTATTGAAGGTGTCAGATTCCAATTCTATAACCAATAAAAGTAATTTTTATAATTAAATCCAAATTAAGATTTTTAGACATAAAAAACCAAAGGTTTGTTTCATCATCTTCAGATAAATTCAACAAGAAATATTAAAGTAAATTTTTTAGGTAGAAGATAATCACACCAGATAGAAATACAGATCTACACATAGAAATGATGAACACTGAATATGGGGAGGACATGTACAAATATGTAATTTTAAACATTAACCTCTCAAAGAAATTGTTAACTATTTAAACCATAATACTGCATTATGGAGTTTATAATATGTCAAAAATAAAATTATGAAAAATAGCAGAAAATTCAATATGGAAGAAATGTAAGTGTACTATTGTAATTTCTTATACTATATTTGTAGCAGTGAGATATCATTTGATGGCACACTGCTAAGTTAAAGAGATATACCATAAATACTAAAGGTTGATAAAAAGAAAAAAATTAATTATTAAAAATTGATATAAAACAAAACTGAAAAGGAAAGAAAAGGGAAAAAGAACAAATAAAACAAATATAAAATAACTAGTATTATGACAGATTTAAGCATAACAATATCTATAACTTTATTCAATATAAATGTTTTAATAGTCTAAATTTTTTAAATTATCAAGTTGGATAAGAAAAACAGGTAACTATGTATTATAGATAAACACAACTCAAATATAAAGACACAAAGTAATTAAAAGGGGTGACAAAAGATATACACCATGCTGATCAAAAGAGTGACTATATTACATTTGATAAACTAAATCACAGCTTAAACATATACCCAAGGATAAGAAGATACTTTTTTAAGTTGACAAAAGGGTCAACTTATTAAAAAGACAGACAACTGTAAATATTGATCATGACTGATCTTCAAAATATATAAAGAAAAAAATGGCAAAACTGCAAGGCAAAATAGACATATTCAAAATTCCAGTCAAATATTTCAGTACCATACCTCAATAATTGATAGAATAAGGAAAGAGAAAATCAGGCTACAGATCTGAATTACACTATCACTTGACTTAACCTAATTATTTATAAAACACTCCACTGAACAATAGCATATTTCACATTATTTCAGGAGCAGAATATTTCTCAAAAAGATCATAATCAGTGTTATAAAACAAGCTTCAACATATTTAAGAAAATTTGTCATATAAAGCATGTTCTGTGACCATAATTGATTAATAAATCAAATAGAGAAGCTTCTCTTGAAAATCCCTAAAAAGTTGAAAACTAACTAATATACTCTTACAATGCATGGATCAAAGGAGAAACTAGAAAGTTTTGGATACTTAATGTAAATAAAAGTGGAACATAAAATGTGCAGGATGTCATTAAAACAGTAGTGAGAAATTTAAATCTAAATGCCTATATTATGTTTGTAATTAATAGAAGACCTATGGTATTCTAACCTCAAAAAAGATGCATAAACTCAAACCCAGTACTTAAAATTATCAAAGCATTTGTCTCAAAACCACTCAAAGGAAGAGCTTCAACTCTCAGTGCCAGGAAGAGAGTCAGTCATAGTTCAAATGGCCACATGGTATTTCAGAAGAGACAGGTTAACATCACAGAGCAAGAAAACTGACATATATGTAGTTTCTTAGCATTTTCATACACCATCCCTGGGTTAAACCTCACTGCATTGCTGGGAGGGAGCATAACATTCAGGTACTGATGACTAAGGAGGCTAAGACAGGATACAAGTGTATTTCCTTCTCACACAAGGACCTCACAAGGGCCTACAGTAAGAATGCATGGCAACTATGCAGGCTTCATGAACTCAGTGATATTGCAGGTTCCATTTCACTTTATGCTTTGCCCTCCCTAACTCATCCTTAAGGTTGCCAATATATACTAAAGCTCCAGCTACCACACCTACATCCCAAGTAGGAAGAACAAAAAGGTAAGAAGAGGTTAAGAATTTTTTTTCTCAAAGGCCCATTTGGTGACTTCTCTCTGTAATCCCTCAGCTGCAGTGATTGCCATCCCAAGTGAAAAGTCATGTTCTCTTACCAAACAAGAGGAGATAAAGATATTAGAGAGGTAACTAGTATTGTCTGGCCAGATAAGAATAATTATCCTAATCAGAAACTGATTTTCAAAGAGATAAATGGACCAATCAATGTTGTCACCCAGTAGTGAACGATGACAGTTTTACCTGAGGAACCTCAGTTTGTACATAGCCCAAGAATGTGAGAGCTTGAGCCGAAGCAGGGACTGAGCTTTGTTTGAGCCTATCTCTCACTGAGGTTGCAGGGTTATGCAGGGGTGAGCAAAAATAGGTTCATAATAATAAATAATATAAGAATAAACTGTTTTGTTTACTCACAACTGTAAATCTACTCTCATCTGCTCTTGTGTAAGTCAACAAGAATTGAAATTTTGGTAGGAGAAAAACTAAAAAGCCAGTGTATGCAAAAAATGTGGACTTGAAGAGGGCTGTGTGGCAAGGGGATGTGAACAAAGAGCTTTTATCTGTCTAGATATCTTTCCCCCCAAATAGCCTATGAACACACACCTGAGCCTCCTATCACAGAGAGTTGGCAAGAGATAAAGGGAATTCTATGAATGAGTCAGGTTGGCCTCAATCAATATGAAGTGAGAAGCAGGTATCTGCTGACTTTTGAAACCCTAGTTTTCTTGAGCTCAGTGAGACTTTCCAGTATGTCAGCAACTTGTCAAGGGCTTGCAGCTTACAGGGAGATGTTCTTGCCAAAAGAAGACAGTAACACGGTCACCATGAACATCAGAAATGTGGGCCCTATAAGATGCTTGAGGCTGTACTTACTCTACTGCATGTCCCAACTTGGCCACCAGGAATGGGTATGTTTTTAGTAAGCTTTTTATACCTAAAGCCTATCTGTAGTTTGACCAAAAAAAAAAAAAAAAGTAAAGTTATTTCTGGGGCCATGAGGGGAAATAAAAAATGAAACAAAGCTTCATTGGAAGTTTAGTTTGGTGGGCCAATTGGCCTTATGCTGACCCATGCATACTGCTGCCTGGGGCACTGTGCATGTGTTAGTCTGACAAAACCCAGGCTTGCAGTTAGATATTTTCATATACTTCAATCTGCTTTTATCTTACACTCTTAACTCTGTCCTACTAAATACACTTTTTATGGCCATGTATATATTGCCACATTACAACAATTGACTGGTACATGGAAACTTTTAACTAGCAAGTGCTCTAAATGATGTTTTTTATCAAAACTTTGTGTACCTCCTCTTCTCCTTCATGTGTTTTCATCCCATCCATGAGTCCTCTTTAGTACTATTGATTTTTTTTTAATCCTGCCAATAAATCTGGTAACCTATGAAACAATTGAGACACATACTCCAAAGCTTACTTTTTAAAAAATCAATGATAGATTAGTAACAATTTGCTAATGAAGATTTTCTTTTAATTATTGGGGAAAATATTTCTTAATTAATAAAAAAGAGGATGAGTTTCATCCAGATTAATTATTTCTGGGAATGTGTCCCATCCCCAGTGGGCACAAGCTATTTAAAGGGAGCAGATTAGCCACAAAGTTAAGCAGCTTGGGGTTAGCCCTAATAAGACAGACCATGGTAATTAATTTGGGATTTATGGGTGGACGGTCTTCAGGGAGCACAAGAACTCACAACATTTGATTCAACATTTTTCACGTGTTCTTGGCTTCTTAATAGCATAAACATGATAGGCATGTTTAAGCAATAGTGTCAGGGGTCACCATCACCCCCAGTCCCATAATACCTACCTGCTTTCAACCCACAGTAGTATAGTAAATACTAATCATGAAGTTCAGAACCTATTGCCAAGGAAGCCAAAGTCTCCATTGAAGGGACTACTGCAACCAGTCCTCTATTTCCATTTCAGAATGCCCAAGTGTTCCTATCACTTTCTTCTTTTCATTAGTCTTCTGCAGCTTGTGATAGTTTCTGTTTGCCCTGTCCTCCATTTCCTTCCATGTCTCACTGTGATGTCTGAAATTGTGCTTCCAATTTCACAAATACCCTTCTATCCCTTTCTCAGACATGTTTCCCAATACTTGCTCCACTCATAGCCCTTCCTGATACCTGACTGTCCACTGTTGACACACCTTATCAGGAAAGGGTGGTTTTTATATTAGAGGTATGCATTACACAATTTGAACGTGGATTTGGTATCCTGCTGGTTATGCCTTGCCCTTCTGATAGCATTACCCCTTCAGTTCTTAAAAAATACATATTATAATTTGAGACACTATGCTATAATTAATTATGACCTGATTAGTGTCAGTTACAGGATTTTTCACATCCCCCATCCCCTCTGTTATTAAAAGAATAGCACTACCCAAAGTCTACACCATGGCTCTGACAGCCTCATTGCCAGTAAGTTTTCTTTAGCTCCTTCATATCTTCCCACTTCTATGGTCACAGCTTGACATCACCTCTGTACAATTCAGTTGTTCTCTTCTCAAAACCCTGGTTTGCTTGCATTAACCTCATAAGTATCTCTACTCCCTTGATCCTTCTTTTTGTGTACCATCAGCAGCCCTAATATTTTCATTTATTCCTTATTCTCTATTATTATTGATTTAATTCGGTGGCCTATCCACACAGTAATGTCAGTGCATCTCCACATCACAGAGTATAGAGAGCTCTTTTCAGTCTTCATCTCACTTGAAATCACAAAAATATTTCACCTTATTGAATCTTGTGGCTTTCTTCTCCTCTGGGCTCCTGTGGTATTGCACTCTACTAGCTTTCCTCCAACTCTGGCTACTCTTTACAGCCTCTTCTCAGCCATTAAATGGTAGAGTTCTTCCACTTACTCTCTTAGGTACCTTTTTTATATCTTGCTATGCTCTTTTCCTTGATAATATTCTTTTAACATCTTATGTGCACAAGACTTCCAAACCTTTATCTAGCATTCAAACTCTCCTGATAGCTCTAGACTTTCATGACTTCTTCCTGTGAATGTCTCAATGGCATATTAAATTCACTTGCCAACAACTGAAGTTCCAATTATCCTATTTAACCAGATTATCTTCCAGTATCCACTTCTTAGGGCATCATCCTATTTCTGTCAAGTTCTGTGGGCTGATGGTCTAAGCCTTTTGGGAGCATACTCTTCCCCTTATATTTGCCATTTTAAAATTTTGAATTTCTGTCTCTATATCCATTTACTTACTTTCATTTTTGCTTCCACTATATGAGTCAAAGTTACCATTTATAATTTTGTGGACTAGTGCTGAGTAATTTCCAATCTGGTATTGCCATATGTTTGATCCCTTTAATCTTCTCTTCATTGTAGCTAGTGTTATTTTCAAACTGCAAATCTGATGGGTACCTCAGGCCTCACCCTTTTCTCCCAACAGTTAAAACCCACCAATGGTATCCTGTTACTCAGCTTGCTTTTCCAGAGTCAAATCATGCCACAACTAATTCTCAGTACTCCAACCATGCATTAATTCACTATTTCTTTTATTTAAACATGCTTATAAATGTTTGTGGAGTGGCTTGTCAAATACATAGTTTGTAATAAATGTAGAGTTTAGTGAATTTCTTGTATATCATATAGGAACTTTTATGCCACAGTGATTCTAAACAGACATCTATTCTGTTGCCAGGGGCTTCAAGACCTCTGGATTTGAGTGAACAGCAGTTGAGTTCTGTGCTTCTGACTCTGAGTCCACAGCAGAGGGTCCCTGCATCCCTCTCCAGTTTCCTCACCCCCTTGGGTTCAAGCACTGACAGAAAAATGAGAAATTGCAGGCCTGTGAACTCAGGAGTGGTCAAAGCATAGCCTGAGGCCAGAGAAAGTTGGCAGGCTAGTGAGATGATTCTGTTGGCCAGCCCCTGCCCATATGGTACACAGAGATTTTTGTCTTTTTACAAAAATATGCACCAGCCTGAGGGCAGTATCATGATTTTGCGTCAAAGCACTTCCCAGAAGTGACCCTTTAATGTCTCAGGTCCATGGCAGACATAAAGAATGATGTCCCCTCCAAAGGGAGCAGGGTCAATGATCTGAAGCTCAAGTTGCTTTCCAGCTGTGTCTTCGATTTGTCAACAGTGTAAGACTTAGCCCACAGTGTCCATGGACTCTTAACATGTTTTTTGGCACAGTGCTCAAAATGCTTTAATATTCAGCACCACTGGCTTAGAGGCAAGGCTCATTTTTGTCCAACTCACAGTCATGATAGAACCTCAAAAGGAGAGCCAAATATTATTTTAAGAATACTTGAGAGAAGAGGAGAAAGTATATTACCAAAGGCCTATAATACCCCAGCCATGCAGTAGCAAGTTCCATTCCTTGCAAAGGGCATCAGAATGCTGATGTGTGCTGCTTCCCCACGTTGTTTGAGCTTGGGAAGACAGAAACTCAGGATCACTGGCTGTCTTGGTGGTTTCACTCTCTCTAGAATATCTGACTTATCCCAAGAACATCTACTTCATCCCAAGAGGCATTATGGTCATAACACCCCAGATAATTTAAGATTCAGGAAATTTTAGAGGCAAAACTGACAATATTCCAAAATTATTTCTATTGATCATACTAATTCTAAAAACTTATTAGGTAATGGAAATATGTCAATTAAATTAGTATGGGACCTCAACTTATACTTCAGGTTTTGGTTCATTGCAGCCCTTCATTTTTTAAGAAAGTGACGAATTTTACCTTCTTCCTTTCTTCCTTCTACCTTCCTTCCTTCCTTTCTTTGTTCTTGTATTTATTTCAGATTTATTTCCCTGCTTGCCTTTTACTTCCATATCCAAGCCACTTTAAGGACAAGACTAGTAGAATGGCTAAGAACAGCCAGGTTACCTGGAAATCCAGACTTGTTTATAATACAGTTGGCTTCATTAATACTATAAGGAGAGAAGAATAACTCCTTTTAAATGTGGTTAATGTTTCTGTGTTAGTTTCATTGTTCCAATTCCATTTCAACTTCTGGTTCTCAGGTTTTTGACATTTTCAGATACTTTGTGATCAGTGAGATTGTCATGAAAAAGAAGAATGCGGCCTGGATCAAAGTCAAATTTGCATTTTTACCTGAGTCATGAGTCTTCATATTACTAGATAAGACATTTTCTTAATAGGAACATGGCCAAATATGCCCTAATTTTAAAAGGTCCAATACCATGATCTTAATATCTTAGTGTGTCCTCTACTAGGAGTATCTAGAACAAACAAGAGAGATCTATAAATTAATATTTAAGACCAAGTTTTCATGCTCTGTATGAATACTGAAGAGAGAGCTGAACCCCCATTAGTCAAGTAAGGCAAGTGCTCAAAAATATTGGTCATGTCCCCTTTTTCTCTTCTTTATCTTCCATCACCACCACCAACATCATCTGCAATTGTCATGAGAACATTTAATATTTGTATTACTATATTCATTTATGGGTCTTGTTGATCCAAATATGCAAGATTGCAAATTTAAAGTATAATTATCAACAAGCAGTTATAGGCTTGTTGATCAAATATATGATATGAATATTAAAAATGAAGGCAAATAACTTGGTTTAGTCAGGCATTTATGATAGCAGTGGTAATAATGATAATAATAGGAAAAATAACTTAAACTTATTGTGAAATTGAGATACTAGCTTCAGTACTGTTATTAATTTTGTAGTAATGTACAGTTTTCTAACAATAATGATTTTCTTGAGTTGAATAAAGAGTGATCTTTTGGTACTTTATTTTCCTGTTCTTCAGTTTAATTTTGCTACCTAAACTTCCTACCCATTATGGTTTATTCACTTCAGAACTTCAGAACTCCCTGGCTATTTGCACTGGTAAGATTTTATGTGACTGCTAGAAGGCAAATTCTAAAACATAAAAAACGTTTGCTATTAGCAGAAATGTCCCCTGTGAGACACATTTATCAAAAATGTGAAATGAGATTATTAGCATTGGAACGTATGGCTTCTTCCCCCCACACTCCTTTTGGAGTGCAGGTAACAAGGGGAGACTTTTCTAATTAAAGATTACTTTACCAAGAATCACTTTATCAGGATGGCCACACATTTTTTAAATTAATAACTATTTTTTAAGGATTCAAGATCCTCTTGTTTATGGTGATTAGAAAAACCTATACCACTTGTCCTCCTTCCACTCTCCCATCCATCCACCCATGATTTCCTCCCACTCTTATTTCTCTTCCCATTATTCACCATTTCTCCCTGTCTCTTTGATCTGATTTTCATATCTCTGGTTATGTCTCTCCTTATGCCCCTGACTATATTTCCTTCATAAATCAATAAATATATTTCATAGTCTCTACTCCACTCTACAAAGCACAAACAGGCATAAATATGAACACACAGCAGAAATACATGTGCACACATATACCCAAACCAAACACACACAGAGTACAAACACACACATACAAACTTACTTCCCCGGATTACATAGCAAATTTTTGGAGGCCTAGCAGTACTTGTAATTATTAGTTAGCTCAGCAACGCTTGCCATTTTTATGTACCCCAATTATCAAGCATGGTTGTAGAGACCTTGGGACAGAAACCCGTAGAAATATTCCCACCATGTGGCGTCAAACAGTACATTCCTCTCTCAATTTGTTTGTGTACCAAAAGATTTAAAGAGCATATTTAAGGTGAAACTGAGGAGAGATGTAAGGTTGTAGGCTGCAGGACCCTCCAAACAGGGATCTTCCCTTGTGGATACTAAAGCTTATATAATTCTGTGAATCTCTTTAAGAAGAAAGGACACATTCACAAACTTAAAAATATTTTACAAGTTACTGGATACTTGAAGATCCAGGTCTTCTTTTAGCCCTCTTTTTAAGTAATGTACTGAAACACTTACATGGAAACGTTTCTGATTGCAACCCAGCTTCTCTCCATCTAGTACAGTCTGCCAGCCTCCCCAGGGGATCAAAAAAAAGGTGGGCTTTAGTTCCATTCTCTGCACAGTAACCCTACCTCTGCTGGGGAATAAGCCCAAGTTCCAGGTTTTCTTCTTAGATAGAGTGACTGAGATAATGAGTCTGGGGCCACAGCCACACCCATCATTCAGTGTGTCAGACCAGCTTCTTGCCAGTCCTGGATGCCATACTCTGAAGTCCTCATCACCACCTTACAAACCTGTTCACCCTTCAGTGCATTGAAAGCTCACAACATCTGTAATACCTGGGGCTTTTGCATCTTCCTCTTAGTTGTCTCACTTTCAATAATCCCCATTACTATAGGATAATGAACCAATGACTGGTTCCCTACCCTGGGTGGTATCAGTTACATTGGTTGCAGTTCCTTAACACGGCCTGAAAAGGTAAAACATTCTGGTCATATTTTTTATAAAAAATAGATATCAGGCATTTGAGGACCTGACAAAAACAAGCTTTCCTGAATCCTAGTCCAGCAGCAAATTGCCTTGAGTTCATTTGCTGTGGCCTGAATTTGTCAATTTTAGCATGCTGAGCACCTCTAAGGGTACAAGTAGCAGTGACCTAGTGAGTCTCATCCTATTAGGGCTCTTCTGTACAAGCTGCAGAGCTTACATATGTGTTTGCACAGATCTTAGTTCTAATCCTGAACCTGCCATTTACTGGCAGTGTGACCTGGGGCACATAACTGAATTTATCCTTATTTTGTTCTTTGTAAAATGGGATTAGTGACACTTCACAGTTAGTGGAGCAATTGATCACAGACTGGTGAACCAACTCGGCTGAAATAGCATAACTATTCAAAGGTAAACTGGCATTGGGAACACTAATGTCACATGTGTAATCATCCCACAAGATCAGCTGGGAAATTATTAGACCAAAGCCAAAAATAAGTTAAAGATATGATGTCAACCATTTAACACTGATAAAGCTTTAATTAGTTTAATCGAATGAGTTATGGTAATAACAGTTTCTTTCTTGTTAACTCCTAATCTGTTCTTCATTCTCTCTTTCTGTCTTTCCCACATCCAAATGAGTATGTTCCCCAGATTCCATACCTGACCTATTCTCTTTGCTTTTCACATATTTTATCCTTATATATTTCTAATATTAGTGATATTTTTATATTTGCAATTTCATATAAGGCCTACATCACCAGGTGTTGACTTCACTCCTGCCATTACCCTCATTCTTCATAGTTTGCATATTGCCCATCAACTCATTCAACAAATTTATAAATAATTTGTAAATTATGGAAAGTTACAAAGTTAGGAAAGTTAAGCTATTATTGTGTGTGTGTGTGTGTGTGTGTGTGTGTGTGTGCAGAAACTGAACTGAAGTACAAAGATGCTGTCATTAGCCAGGCAAGAAGGTATGTTGAGTAAGAAGTGGCAGGGATTGCTGAGAGATCAGTGAGAGTAAAGGAAAATCAAGGGCCAGGGATAGCTCCTGGGTTTCTGCCTGGGGTCTGGATGGGTGGTGGTGAGATCTGCTCAGGGTGGTGCACAGGAAACAATTCAAGGTTTTCAAGGATAGAGGAGGGGTGGGGCTCTAAATTCTCTTGTCTTTTGAACAGTTTGAGTTTGAGATGATTTCAAGGTATCTAGAGACCAACTAGAGAATTAAGTCTGGAGCTCAAAGGAGAGATCTCTACTGAAAATATAAACACATGAGTCATTTTAAACTTGGTGACAATTTAAGCCAGTGGTAAAAATGCAAACACTGAGACAGAAATAACATAGAACCAAAGAGAAAAAGCCTAAGACCCAAGACTGAGCTTTGAACTTCAACAATAAAAGGGGAGTTTAGGCCTGGCCAGTGTGGCTCAGTTAGTTGGAGAATCATCCTGTAAACTGAGAGACCACATATTCAATTCCCTATTAGGGCATATGCCTAGGTTGCAGATGTAGTTTCCTATTAGGAAGTGTACAAGAAGCATGTTTCTCTCTCATAGCAATGTTTCTCTCCCTCTTTTCTTTCTCCCTCCCTTTCCCTCTCTCTAAAATCAATATGCATGTCTTTTGGTGAGGATAAAGAAAAGTAAAAGGGGAGTTTAGGAGGATGATTTGATGAGTGAAACAAAAGGTTTTTCAGGAGTGACTAGTGATCAGTAGGATGGCTATATGATTTATTATTTAAACAGGGAAATGTTTAAGAATGAAAGGGTGCTAACAAGATAGATTACCAAGGCAGCACATATAAATTAGGACTTTGTGCTGCAAAAAAACAAAAAAAACAAAAAAACAGGTAGCTGGATATATTCAGATTAGAATTGTGACAAATACCCATGCTGGGAAAAGAGACAAGGTAATTAGGGTATTGAATTAGTCAATCATAAGATGCCAATAATTGGTATTTTTGCCTATCAATCATTTCCTACATACTAATACATAAATTCTCTACGTAAATCTTTTTTTTTTTTTTTCATTTTGCCACTCTCCTGCTCAAAAAGTTTTAATGTCTTGCAATTGTCTGTGATAAAGTTCAGAATCTTTAGCTTGGAATTCAAAACTCTTCTTGTGGTCTATAGGGCCTATCTTTCTAGTCTATCACTTCCCTGTTAGTTCTCCTCTAGACCTATATTTGCCTTTTCAATGATGATTACATATGCCTTAAATATCACCACTGTAGGGTTTTTCAGAGAGAGGAGAAGGGATAGAGGCAGAGAAGGAGAGAGGGACATCAATGTATAGTTGCCTTTCACATGGCTCCAGCTAAGGACTTGGCTAGAGACCTGGCTTGCAACCTGGTTATGTGCCCTGGCTGGGAATCGAACCAGTGACCTTTGGGTTTGCAGAGTAGTGCCTTATCAACTGTGCCACCAGCCAGGGCTCATCACTGTAGGTTTTTAATAAGTAGTTGAATAGAATCCTCTTCATGACCTTTGCAGGGAATGATTCTTACTGTCTACCCCTCATTTGAATTTAGTGAGAGACTGGCTCATCTAGCAGTCTTCCTATTACCTGCCAACATTAGGGCACCAGTTCTGAGGGAAGTGCGCCTAAGGTGCTGATTTTCACTTGCGGGAAAGTCTCAAATCTCTCAGGTGAAGTCCTGTTTTGCCACATTGAGTTCTTAATACTTGGTCTGTGACATACCTACCAAATTTCGTTTGTACACAGACATAGAAGTTCATCTTTTTGTCTACATAGCTATGCAATTACCTGTTAAAAGTGTGATAAAATCCATTAATTTCACTCACATGAAAGCTTCTGATGGCAAGACTTTGAGAAAAAATATACAGGGATTAGGGAGGTGTATTATCATTCACCCATAGGCATCAAAGTGCCTTTATTTTGCTTAAATCAGGAAAATATACCTAACCTCTCTGTTAGCATTTTTTTTTAATATTGCAGTAACAAAATTGAACTTTGTCTCCTTATTTGGAGAATGAATAATGTAGCATACACAGAACTACTTTGATAGAAAACTAGAACATATGTTTGGATTGCCTGAAAGAGGCTAACCTATTTTCTTTTTCCAGTAAGGATGTTTGTATTCCTTGTCACTTTAAAGGCAGGGGGCATCAGAGTACTCCTTCAGCAATATTCCTGGACCATAGAAGAGGATGAAAAGCCTTTTCCCTGACATTTTCTTTTGTTGTTCTCTAGCATAAGTGCCTGAATTTTGATTTTTATCTTTGAACAGTGATTCTTTTGTAGTTTGGAGCTGCTTTTAGGAAGATTTAATGCACTTGTTGACCTCTGTGTTATCCTGGGGCTGAGGATGTTTTGATCAGGCTTCTTTTCTTAGATACCAGACTCTTCCAATGTGTGGGGTGTTTGTGCTCAAGGAGATTTGTAGCTGATGTATCTAATGTTTCTTTAAAATCTTGTCTTTATTTCTTCATAATCATTTTCATTTGAGCTTGTATGTAGTGGTTGAGAGATCTTGTTTTGTGTTGTAGTTTTTTGTTGTTGTTTTCTTTGCAAGTCAATTTCTGGCTTTTCACTTTTTGTTACCAATAACTTTACATGCAATAATACCTTCCATGCAAAAGTGAAGAAATACAAAAATGAGCCTTTTCTGTTTCTTTCTCAGGTTTGCTTTCCCAATGGACCATTTTCTCCCTCCTTCTGCTTTTCTCTCAGCATCTTTTTTTCTTGGAGTTGAACACTGCTCGCCTCTTATATCTCGATTGCAGCCTCTCAGTGCCAATTTTTCCCTGAGAGATCCTGCCTAGTTCATTCTCTTTCTTTCAGTGTGTCTTTTCTCCCTCTCTCCCTCTCTGCAGTTTAATCATTTATTAAAATTTAAAACTAAGCCAAAATGTTTAAAGGAAATTAATCATGAGATTCAAAACTGTTGACTTAGCTTACAATTTAGCTGTACTTTCTTAGAAATAGAAACTGTTGTAGGTCACTACATAGAGAATACATTTGAAAACAGAAGGTACCTACTTGAAAGTTGCCACAAACACAAAGACCCATAGAGAACAGAATGACCTGGTGAGCAATTTGTAAACAGTCTGAAATAAACTCTTTTAGACAACAAGAGTATACATTGCAAGTAAATCAAAGAGCCTTGACTTGATTTGATGCCTGAAATCGTATCAACTGCAATTGGTAAGAAATACAACTTTATGTCAGTCAGAAATTTCAATTGGCTATGGATCATACAGTAATCTCTGAGGGTCATTTTAGAACAAAAAATCCCAGACAGTGAAAGACCAAGGGAACAACTTTGCCAGCTTGCCTTTCCCCCATCCCATTCCCTTTTCCCTCCCTTATCCAGCTTATTATTCACCAGCGTGAATCCTGAGAAGGATCATACTTAACTTACCTTTTTAAAAAATCTGATTTCTAAACAGCTCTCATGAAAGCACAAGGTTTTGACAACTGGAGTATACAAAGGGTTCCCAGTTTCCTAATCCACCTACCTAGCAAAACAGCTTAATAATACAGGCCCATATAAATGTTTAGTAATGCTAGTGATGGCCTTTTGGGTCTTGATCCTGGCTATTGTCATCTGACTTTATATCCATTCAAATACTGTCTTCTGAGCCCTGGCTCATGGCACAGTGGATAAGACATCAGCCTGTGAACCCAAAGGTCGCTGATTCAATTCCTAGTCAGGGCTCAAAACCAGGTCTCCAGCCAGGCCTCCAGCCAGGTCTCCAGCCAGGTCTGTAGCTGGAGGCAGGTGAAAGGCAACCATACATTGATGTCTCTCTCCCCTTCTGTCTCTCTCCCTTCCCCTCTCTCTAAAATTAATAAAATAGAATCTTATTTAAAATACTATCTTCTTGTTCTAAAACTACTGTAGATATTACCTTTATTTGGCTTCTCTAGTAGTATCCCCCAGTCCCCACTCTGCTACACATACTTCTGTGATGAGTTTCTAACCCAGTCCTGGATGCTGACAGACTGCTAGACCTCCCTGTGAATGTAGGCTCTATCTAGAGTTATGAGGCTGAGACATAAATGTTGAGATATTAAAAGCAGGCTAGACTCATAAATGGACCCAGAACAGGACCTCAATAAACCTCTGGTTTTTGTGAAAGACAATGGCCTCTCTATTTTCTCCTTTTCTCTCACCTATTTCAAAATATGAACCATCTTGAGAAAAAAGGTGGAAGTTATACTGTTCTCAGTAAATGTCAAGCAGTGCTCCAGACAAGGTACATGCAATACCTTATTTAATTCTCATATAAATTCATAGAGGAAGCGTTATGATCCTCTTCTGTTGATGAGGAGCTCAGTTCAGAGAAATGAAATAACTTGCAAAGCCACATAGTCATGTGATAGAGCAGGGAGTCCAATCTAAGGTACATTACTCTATCCCTGGTCTTTAAGTTTTAAGAAACTTATTATATAACTCCTCCCCTAATATGAGATTTATCCCGCACTGTATGTTCCCTTATTATTCCCTTATATTCCCTTATTATTCACCTGAATCAGAATTCCTGGGACCCACAATCATTAACACCTTAACATTGTTAAAACAAACAAACAAACAAACAAAAAAAAAAAAAACCATGTACTTGTTTCACATACAATGCTCCTAATAAGGAAGGAAAGGTGGGATAGATTACAATGAAATGATTATGTCTACTTTTATAGATAAGAAACTGGATTATAGATGTGTATGACTTGACTAGCTTATCTTGGTAAAAAGATCTCATATAAGAAATTCACACTTTAAAGCTTCAAGGTTAGTATCTCTAAAATTAGAGTACAATGCTTAGAACTGAGGGGAGGAAAGTGCTTTGTCAGACTGTGAGGCAGAGATGCCTTCCTTACTAGGGGCCCACTGGTCAACAGATGGTAAGGATACAGGCAGGAGCCAGCATCCATGGACTGTGCTCCTGTTGGCTCTCTACCCAATGTCACTGAAAAAAATGCTGCTTCCATCCCACTGGTTGTCTTTGCCAACTCCTGTCAGTCCTGGGTTTTCCAATTTATTATTGACCTATTTGAGCTTCCCTAATAATTTCTAATAAATCATATTTTATTTCATCATAATTTTGTTCTCCCTGACTATGGTATGAAATCCTGTTCAACTGCATTTTTCACTTTCCCTAATATAAGCAATGGGCTCATGTTCTGAAGCCAACAGCATTAGTCTACCATAAAAATATTTTAAATTATTGATGAAATTCTATTTTTAACCAAATTTCACTCAAGAAATAAAAGATTTTTTAAAATAAATGGCTAATGACAATTATTTCATTTCTTTAGAAAAATGAACAGGGGATCATTTTGTATTACTAATTTTCCACAACACTAGATGGGAATACTCCTATTTGAAGTGAATCATAATTGTTTCTACCTGGAGAGTGCTGACATGAGAGCCAGGTTGCTCTGGTCCACAACAGCTCCATCTCTTACCAGCTGGGTGATCAGTAAGCACTGAATTGCACTGTTTCCATTTTTGTACTATGAAATGAAGATCACCCCAATGGTTAAAGTTAGGTGGAAATAAAATAACATAGGTAAGAATTTTTTATAATTCAGGTGGATGAAAATTGCTCACTAAAAGTTATTTTTATTGTTGCTACATTTTATTTTGAAGACATAATGTAAAATGCTCACACTCTAAATAAGTTTATTTTTATAAACTTACTCTAAATAGTTGTGAACAAAGGGATATATCTAAGAAGGGACATAGAACCTTACTTATTATATTGAAAACCTGACAAAAAAATCAAAATTTTTCAAATAGGAACATATATAAGTAATATATAGCACAACAATAGGATTTTAAACTAACCATTAACCATTGTGATTTCAAATAATTCATGAAATAAGAAACTTTATAATATGTATGAAATACAAATTATTTAAAAATACATATACTTTAGTTCTCATTAAAGTAAACAGGCATATATATTGGGTAGAGACTGAAATATTATCTTTAATTATGTTTAAATCATAGGGGTATGAATGACTTTGTTTCCTATTTACACTTTCTGTTGTTTACAAATTTTTTGCATTGAGTATTATTTTATAATCAAGATATATATTTGTGTGTTTTAAATATATATTTAAATAGTTATATCATCTGACCTAGTAATTCACAATTTTTACTACCCCATCTAATTCTTTACATTGAGTAATTTTATTTCTGATACATTAATTTTTTTTTTTTTTTAATTAAAAAAAGAAGGTGCCTGCTTGTGAATCCAAAGGTTGCTAATTCGGTTTCTAGCCAGGGCACATAACCAAGTTGCAAGCCAGGTCTCTAGCCAGGTCCGTAGCTGAAGGCATGTGAAAGGGAATCATACATTGATATATCTCTCTCCCTCTCTGCCTCTCTCCCTGCTGCTATCTCTAAAAATAATGAATAAATATTTTAAAAAATGTTTTAAATAAATTTAAAAATAAAAAATTAAAAAGAAAAATAAAAGAAGAAATATGCATTTAAATATATATTTTTTAATTTGATATAGCACAGAGGAATGATATTTATAGAATAGTTATATATAAGACATAATGAGTCAATATGTTAAAACTGTCTATGTTATGGGAAAAATGTGATATACAGTTATATATGTATGTTTGTATGTGAATACACAAACATATGTACATACATATATATGTATAATGGCTAAAATGTATTTTTAAAAACCGGTGACTAGAAAAAGCTATAGAAAAAAATCTGTAACTTTTAATATTAATTACTTCTGGAGAATATGTTTTCCTTTTTTCTTTCTATTACTCTTCCTTTTTTTTAATTTTATACTGTGATGTTGCTTATCTTTATTCTGGAGAATAAGAACACTGATTATAGAGATAGAATCCATAATAAATATGTTCCTAAGTTCCCCAAAGTAGATGTTTTCTGAACCTTCCTGATCATTTGGCTATCATCATTTGGTTAGGGGATGACAGCTCTATTTCTGTAATTTTCAAATTCCCCATTATGCAATATGTACAAGGGGATGCTTTCTCTCCCTGAGAGCCTTCCAGAGCCTTTTTGAGTCAGCATCTCCATCTGTGACCCAAGATGAGAAACTGTGCACTAAATCACCTTGACAGTTGTCTATTTGTATTATATCATCAGCTTCTACTTCATGTGCTGACACCACATTTTTCACATTCATTATTTGCCTCTCTCAATTTCAGGGAAAAAAGACATGCCAACATTTGAGATATCCTCCCAGAATTTCTGTGCAAGATTTTAAAAATATTTACAGATATAGAGCTTCTAAGAAGGGCAGGCCATAATCTAGTTTATATGACTGGATTGCTTGATTCAAAGTATTTTCCTCAGAAACCATCACAATGATGAAAATTTTCCTGTTATACAGGGAAAAGTTAATAATAAGAATATACATGTATATATTTAAATTGCATGTCTAAGATGGTATATCATCTGACCTTAAAATTCATAATTATTTGGAATGAATTAGACTGAAAGGAAAGTACTTTAGGTGAGATACATCTTCTCTTACTGATTTCCATATTCCCTAGTTCTAGCCATACTTGAGCTGAAGAAATTATTTTTTATGATATTTGATCTGCATTTTCTAAGGTACTTCTAGCAACAGGCATGATGTGGGGTGTTGGCAGTGTGGAGAGGGCCAGACATGTGCCATATTATAGAAGCTCTCATTTATATCAGAAAAATAAGGCCAAAAACCAAGCAAAACCAAGCTGGAGTTTTGAGAGTATTTTTTCAAGTTTCCTGGGCAAGAGAGAACTATCAAGCAGGGAGCTCTGGTTTTATTTTAGTGAATTTTACCATTTTCAATTAAAATTGACAGCACACATTTTGTCCAGGTTGACTGCTGACACATTCCAAACTACATTAATTAATTAAAGGTCAATATCTGTGATTTAATTATGATGAGCTTTGCTCCACTGTATCCTTACATACCTCAGCAAATCTTACTCTCCTCCTTTGTTGACACATTCCCTGTTATAGGTTGAAACTTTCAATGGTTATGGCCTAACTATCAGACCCTGATACACAATAAATACTCACTAAATGTGGATTGAATTAAAAAAGTTAAGAAAAATCATTCCATATTTTGAGTCCCACATACATGAAGCACATTTTTTAAGGGACATCTAGGAACACAAATGCTTATAATGAACAAGTTATATTTTTTGTTAAACTCAATCAACATAACATAATTTTAATTGTTGAATGATAAAGCAGGAGAAAGTGTTAGGGAAGCCAGAAAACTAAGCCAAGGACTGAGTAAGGAAGGCAGAGTGTGAGAGACTATCATATTGAATAAAGGCCAAAAAAAATTATGGAGAAGTTTGTGTCCCCAAGATGATCTGGTTCTCATTCAGAAAACCCAGGTAGCTAGTCATCTTATTGTAACCCCCCAAGAAGTTTGTTCCTGAGCTTTCCCACCCTGGAGAAGAGAGGATCATGCATATTCACTTTCCACCACCAGAGCTGAGAGTTATAAACAAACCCTGCACTGCATTTTATGTTTATATGGTATCCAAAATACTTAGGTACTGTATGAATAAAATGCCCTATTACTAACAAACTACAGAATTTATGGGCACTTCAGCAGTAAATGGAATATTGTCCTTTTCAAGATGACTTTAATGAATGTTAAATTGATTTAGCAGCATAACCATGTGGGAAAAGTTGGGGGAAGAGAGAGAAAAGAGCCTTGATGGTTGTGGTGGAGGGGGTGGGAAGGGAAAGGTGACTTCATTAGCAATACCTCAGTTTGTAATTGGCCTCAGTCCCAGAGAGCCATCAGTCTGCCTTTTTGGATCAATGTGCAATTTTGTGAGGCCTTGACAGGCTGACGCTGAGTGGGCTGTAGGTGAAGTATACCTGCCCTGCTTTATAAAAGGTAGAAGACTGCAAAGAAAATCCATCTAATGTTGTGAGCAGCTAAATTCATCAAGAGCAACCAATTTTTCAGCTCTACAAAAATCTACTCCTGTAGCACATTTTTCAAATACCTTCAAATTATGCCTTATATATTTCCCACTTCCTACTCATAATATATCATGTGAATAAAAAAGAAACCAAAAACATTCAGATTTATACCACAGCTGAACTTTTTTCTCCATTTGGAAACCTTGCCTTATGAACTTTTGCATGATACCAGGACAAAAGCTCCACAGATGTGAATTGCTAGTTTGGTCATAGAAAACACAAAAAGTAATTTGATGTTACTGTAAAACTGATTAGCATGAGAAAGGTTGCTTAAGGAAGCAGAAAAG
This sequence comes from Noctilio leporinus, assembly GCA_004026585.1. NCBI lineage: Eukaryota > Metazoa > Chordata > Mammalia > Chiroptera > Noctilionidae > Noctilio > Noctilio leporinus. The sequence continues at coordinate 69,083 of PVIW01004803.1, read as the reverse complement.
TTATACAGCATGATATAATATCAGCAGATCTGATAACAAAAAACTTCACTCAATAACATGCTATAAAAATGCAGAGAATTTAAATAATACAATGTGAAAAAATTAACCCATCATTGCAAAAAATATTTTAAATGTACAAAAATGTAGAGGAAATATTTTACCTTTACATAAGCTTTATTATTTAAATATTTTGAGACACATAGTATAGTGATTAAGAAAATGAGTTTGTGTATCAGATTGGCTCAGATCCAAGTCCTAGCTCCACTTCATGCTTTTGCTCTTTCCTGAGCAACTACTAAACTTCTAGGATTTTCAGTGTCCCTGTGTCTAAAATGATGAATAAAAAAAAAAAAAACTAATATAGGACTTTTGGCCAAGATGGAAGCATAGGTAGACACTCCATTTTCCCCCACAACTAAGAAGTAATACAAATACCTCAAAACTGGAGGTAACCAAAAGTTCCAGAAAACAGAGCTGCCTGGAAGTCCAAAAACAAAATATATATAAAAAAAAAAAATACTTATCTATGTAGACAGGTAGGAGGGGCTGAGCCAGGGCACAGAGGGTGAGGTGTGATGGTAATGGCAGCAGTGGCTATGTTCAGCCAGCAGAAAGTGTAGTCAAACATTAAAAAATAAGTAGGGAGGGACACATGGGAAATTATTCCAGCACCACACCAGACTATGCAGCTCATGGTTCCAGTGCTGGGAAAAATAAAGCCCCTGGTGGGGTAAAGGAAGAAGCTGCCAGTCTCTCAACAGAGTATGTTTGTTTAGAGGGCCTCCATGGTCCTAGAACATACATAGGGCCACCCACTCTTGAAACCATGGCCAGGGCAATAGCTAGAGAGGTGCCAGTCCTATACAGGAAGTGGGAGAAGTACCTGGAAAAGGGATGGGTGCTAAGCAAGTGGAATTGTTTCCTCTCAGATCCCTTCCCCACATACAACACCACAATATCGTGAAATGGGTCACCCCTAAGGCTCCACCCCTTACCACATGACAGGTGTGACAGCTCTACCTAAGACACAGAGGCAAACGCAGGAGCCTGTCAAGTTCAGGATACAGAGAAGTATGTCCTGAAAGAGGGGACTGATCAAGGTTCCAGTGGGAGAACTAAGAAATGAAGAGATAGCCAACCTAACAGATGCATAGTTGAAAACACTGGTGATTAAGATGATCACAGATTTGATGATATGCTTGAGTACAGCAAATGCATAAGGAAAAAGGTAAAGGCTAAGCTAAATGAAATGAGGGAAAATCCATATGAAATCAATGATTTGGAACAAAAGGAAGAAATAAACAATCAGCGCAGACTGAAGAAACAAGAATTGAAAAAAATAAGGGGAGAATTAGGAACCTCTAGGACAATTTTAAACAGGCCAACATCTGAATCATATGGGTGCCAGAAAGAAAGAAAGAAAACTTCCCACATTTGGTGAAGAAAATAAACAAATAAGTCCAGGAAGCACAGAGTCCCAAATAAGCTAGACCCAAAGAGGACCACACCAAGACACATCATAATTAAAGTGCCAAAGGTTAAAAATAAAGAGAGAATCTTGGCCCTGGCTGGTAGCACAGTGGATAAGGTGCCAGCCTGCGAACCCAAAGGTCGTAGGTTCGATTCCCCAGCCAGGGCACATAACCAGGTTGCAAACCAGGTCTCCAGTCAGGTCTGTGGCTGGAGGCAGGTGAAACACAACCATACATTGATGTCTCTCTCCCTCTCTGCCTCTCTCCCTTCTCCTCTCTCTAAAATTAATGAAATAAAAATCTTTTAAAAAAATAAATAAATAAAATAAAATAAAATAAAGAGAGAATCTTAAAAACAGAAAGAGAACAGAGTTACCTACAAAGGGGTTCCTATAAGACTATCAGCTGATTTCTCAAAAGAAACTTTGCAGGCAAAAAGGGACTGGCAAGGACCTTCAACCAAGATTACTGTACCCAGCAAAGCTATCATTTAGACTGTGAGGACAGATTAAGTACTTCCCAAACAAGGTAAAGCTAAAGGAGTTCATTACTAAGCCATTATTACATGAAATGTTAAAGGGACTTAAGAAAAAGAAGATCAGCACTGGCTGGTGGCCCAGTGGATAAGGCACCGGCCCACAAATCCAAAGGTCTTTGGTTCAATTCCCAGCCAGGGCACATAACCAGGCTGCAAGCCAGGTCTCCAGCCAGGTCTGTAGCTGGAGGCAGGTGAAAGGCAATCATACATTGATGTCTCTCTCCCTCTCTGCCTCTCTCCTTCCCCTCTCTCTAAAAATAATAAATAAAATCTTTTTAAAAATAAAGAAAAAGAGGATCAGAACTATGAACATTAAAATGACAACTATCAACAACAGAACCTAAAAAAATAAAAACAAATCAAACCTAAGCTAACAGCAAGAATAGGATCAGAATAATAGGTATAGGGATCATTTGGAGAGTTATTAGCTGGGAGGTGGAAGGGGGAGATGTGGGAAAATGGTGAATGAATTAAGAAGCATAATTAATAGGTATGAAGTAGACAGGGGGATTTAAGAATAATACAGGAAAGCCAAATAACTTATATTCATGACCTATGGACATGAACTAAGGGGAGTGGGATTGCTGGAGGGATGGGAGGTCCTGGATGGAGGAGATCAAAGGGAAAAGAAATTGGGACAACTGTAACAGCATTATCAATAAAATAGACTTTAAAAAACTAATATAAATATACAACTCCTAGGAAAGTTGTGAGAAACCAATAAGATACACATGAAATATCTGGTTCACAGGAAGCCTGAAATGCATTAGCTAGTAGTACCATTTATATCAATTCTCCAAATTCTACCATATTTTCAGGCTCATTTAACTGGAAGATATGTATCTCTTTCGCTATACAGTTGTATTGCATAGTATTTAAGTTAAAAAAGTAGAAAATGTTGGTCTTATAGACATTTATGACTGTGAATAAACTCATGAAATTTTGACCACACAATTCTTGAAACACTTTATCAGGTGGAAGTAAGTTTCTTGAAAGATGGTTGTACCATAGGTATCTGAAACACAAAGGCAATAGAGAAACCTTCATACAGGATCCTTAAATGTCATTAGGATGAACTCATTGGACTTGAAATGATTGAGTGTCTAGCCCAGGCAAGCCCCTAGTATGTTTTTCCAAAAATGCTTTTGGAAGGAAATTAAGAAGAAGGGGAGGGAGGGAGGGAAGTAGGGAGGAAGGGAGGGAGGGAGGGAGGAAGGGAATGGGAAAGGGAAAGGGAAAGGGAAAAGGAAAGGGAAGGGAGGGAAGGGAAGGATAGGGAAGAAGGAAAGAAAAGGAATATGGACAGCCAAACACAATTTAAAAAAGAATTATTAATTACAGTACCTGGGACCTTCTTTTTTGCTCAGATTGTTTCAAGGTTCTTCTCAATCTAGCTGCTTCCAAAGGTTATCATTATCCCCCAACTTTTGCCTCAAAGTGCAACCACACATTTGCCCGGTAGTCAAGCAAGGCTTAAAACATTGTTCCTCCATTCTGACCTCTTGGACAATTCATTTCTTTACTTGAAAATTGCCTTTATCCAATATTTAGCCTAGCAAATGACATACATTGCTAATGGCCATGGGCAGATGCCCCACTCCTTGAGGTTAAAGGAGTATCTCTTTTCACTCATGCTATCCTTTTGTGTTTAATGCTTTATGTGCCTTCTCCCATGGTCAAAAGGGGGATTTATGTGTAATTATTCTTCCCCAGCACACAGCATACTATACAAATAAATATTTGCTGACTTTTTATGCATATTTTATAGTGTGGGTATTTTTTTTAAGTTCATGGCATGATTTCTAATAAATACATTAAGGATGCATAGTTTGGATCATGCATCAGATCAGGTACAAAAGGAGGAGACAGAAAGGTATACATGGCGAAGGATGATAGCTCTATCATGCTTGGCTCATGGTCAAGAAAAAATTCAGTGGAATAAGTACAGTTGTCCCCCTTATCCAAGATGTTCTAAGAGCCCCAGCGGATGCCTAAAACCACAGATAGCACTGAACCCTGTATGTATTATGATTTTTGCTATGTGTACATACACTTTACGAGTTCTATTTGACATACCCAAAGCTGCAGCATCACAATCTTGTGCTTTGGAGCCATTTTAAGTAAAATAATGATTTCTCGAATGTAAACACTGTGATACTGTGATAGTTGATCTGATAACCATGCTACTCATAATGGCGTAGAAATTGTTTATTTCTTGAACTTTTTATTTAATATTTTTGGATCATGGTTGACTATGGGTAACTGAAACTGAAACTACAAATAAAGGGAGATCACTGTACAATTAGGAATATGATATTTCATCTGTGGTGGACCAGCTAGTTACAGCCCAGATGAACCTACTTTCAGCACTCGAACGACATTGCAAGTGAAAACCATTTTGATAAAAATTTCAAGTTAGATCATACAGTTGAAATTGATTCATGTAGGTTATATTGCAGGCTGAGAAATACATTGGAAGTTTCTACTTGAGAAAACCAACTTGAAAATCACATAAAGTTTGCCACCCCTGGAGATTTAGATATATAAAAAAGTTTGATGTATATATATAGAAAGTACCTATACTAAACTGAAGTATTGCCAAGATTATTAATGCATCACTTTGATGATCCAAGGATTTTTTCCCCCATAGGGGAAGATGTGTCAGTCTGAGGTGGAGAGAGGGCATAGCCTTTTATTTTTTATTTTTTTCCTTTCTTAAAATTTTATTTCATCATTCCTAGAAAGAGGGAATGGGAGAGAGGCAGAGAGGGAGAGAGACATCAGTGTACGGTTGCATTTCACCTGCCTCCAGCCACAGACCTAACTGGAGACCTGGTTTGCAACCTGGTTATGTGCCCGGGCTGGGGAATCGAACCTGTGACCTTTGGGTTCGCAGGCCGGCGCCTTAACCACTGTGCTACCAGCCAGGACTTTTTTTATTTTTTAAATAAAGAATTACAACTTGAAGGAAAGAATTGCAGCTAGATTTTGACAAGAGCCTGTTGGGAAGTTAAGGCAAACATGAGGTTTTATAAAAGCTGGTATTATATTCAGATTGCTTTTGGTAGGTGCTTTCTGATCATCTAATAATTAGTTTAATGTCAGCTGAGCTTGAGAATAATTTTTTATATAAATTATCTCTTTTGTCATAAAAATTTCTTTCAAAGCCACATGCAGGCAGAACATTTGTTCTCTTAACATTATTTTCTGCATTCTTTGTTTTTACATCCATGTCCTCAATGATAGTTTTAACTTGTCTAGGAAGAATACAGGGAGTACATCAGAATAAGTAAAGAAGTGCTTGATTAATTTTTAAAAATTAATTGATTGAAGAAATACCTGTAGAATTAGTGATCTCAGATACAAAAGAACACATTATTTCCAGTGCTTCTATTTTCAGAATTGTGAGCCTTGAATTACATTTCTTTCTTTCTTTTTAAAAATTTTATCTATTATTTTTAGAGAAAGGGGAAAGGAGAGAGGCAGAGACGGAGAGAGATATCGATGTATTGTTGTCTTTCACCTGCCTCCAGCTAAGGACCTGGCTGGAGACCTGGCTTGCAACCTGGTTATGTCCCCTGGCTGAGAATCGAACCAGTGCCTTATCCAATGTGCTACCAGTGAGGGTTGAATTACGTTTCTTTTGAGCATCAATTTTCCTACTTAAAACTAGGAATAACAAACATGGGAGATAGTGTAAGGAGTTAATTAAGTTGAATACAAATATAAAAGACAATACAGGAGAAATGTTACATTACAGATAAAAGCATTTTAAAAATAAATATAAATATAAATAACAGTTGGATACCGTTTATTGCAATAAATAATTTATAAACCCCTAGAAAGCAGTTGTCATTTAATGACAATTGTTTGCCATTAATGACTCTCCAAATTCCTCTCCCCTCATAGATTTTTCTCACCTATCTGTACACAGTCAGCCTTTTTTGCAAACTACTAAGGTTAATGATTATAAAATAACTATCCAGGATTATAATTTCCTTTACCATAAACTTTGAATTAAATTCAGAGCGCAAAACTGCCACACATTTGCCTCTAAATTGATCAGAAATACATGGCTGTATTTAAGTCCTAGTGGGATCACAAGAGTATGGATGCATATTCACAGGTCAGAAAGCAATATACAGATCATGTATCACAGAAATGTACACTTGAAACCTATTGATCTTTGAACCAATGTAACCTCAATAAATTTAATTTTAAAAAGATTAATAACATCAATATCAGTTCAGGAATGTTTGGATAAAGCCCCATGATTAAACAAGGATGACCAGTTATAAACACAATAGAATGTTCTTTAAAAGTTTCAATAAACTATGATGGATGATGAAATTTTTCAAAAGTATTTTATACACATAGGGAAAGTATAGCACTTTCTTTTAGATACTCAATTTCTTGGTAGTAATAATAGCAGTATTGGTGTTTATATCTGTATGGAACTTTATACTATTCTAATTGCTTTAAAACATTATCTCACAACAATGGTTAGTTTTACCCAGTTCATCCCAATTTGCATGTATTAAACTTGAAAACTATGGCAGAAAACAACTCAAAATTCATATTGTCTTACACATTTTGAACATCTACCAAATGTTAAATATTCTCATTCTTTTTATCATGTAATATTTCACCTGTAAGGATTGTGTTATTGTCCTCATTTATAATCAGAGTAAGCTGAGGCTTAGGAATAGGGTCAGCCTCACAAGACTAGTGAAGGTGGTGGGATTTGAACCTGAGACTGCTAAGACCTTTTGGCCAGAATGGTTGCTTCCCAAACACACATCTGGAGTCTCTCTAGGAGACTGACTGGTGCTAGCTATGCTAGCAGGGGTGGCGAGGGAAAGAATCAAGCTAAAGGACTAAAAGCAGTGCAGTGTTGAAATGAGGGTCATGCTACAATTTCCAGGTTGTGATGTATTTCATCTTGTAAAAGTTAATGAATACTTAACAGATTGTCCCATGGATTTCAATGGTTTCCAACTTCACATGCTGACTATAACAGCTGCGTTCTCTTCATGAAAACAAGTCAAAGGGAGACAATCAGTTAACTAAAACTGTGGAAGAAAAAAAGTTTTTGAAAACAATCTATGGAAACAAATTATCTTTTAATTTCACCTCTATAATTTCAAAGCCCAGAGCTGCTAATTTTGGACTTGGGCACAAAAAATAATATCTCAGGAATTTTACACAACCTTAATATAGTACTTTCTGCCAAGCCAGTTGTACCTAACACGTGTGAAATCATTTATTTTAGCAACCTTGAATATACATTTTCCCCACTATGTGATTAGAAATTAAGAATTCAACAAGGTGATGAGTCATGATGAAAGTGGGGGTTGTATAAGGCAGGCATAGTGAGAATTGGAAGGGAAGGGAGCAGAGCCCTGAGCCGTATGAATCCTGAGCTTTTCTGCACAAAACGAGGTGTTAAAACTACCAGCACTGGTGTTACACTGTTTGATTTCTGATGTAAAAACTGACAAAAGATGTGAGTCTCTTGATGATCTTATTAGAAGTCCAGACATGCTGAACAGAGAATCTTTTTGTAAAAATGAAACTTCTGGATAAATAATGAGACATAAATTTTGCATTAGATATAGATAGCTGTGATGAACATGTCTTGAATGTAACCAAATTTTTAAATCGTGATTAACTAGCATAATGTTAAGAACAATGGTGTATGTACAATAATGGTATGTTCAGGCTTCTATCTATTTCTGTCACTGAGATTTACAATGATTTTTTGGTAGTTTTCAATATTTTCTTCTGCTTATTTGTTTATTGACATCTGAGTGAGTAGAAAGACAACACAATATGTAAAAACTTAGCATGGAAGAGAGCCTAGAAATTTACTAGTTAAGTATTTCCTTATGTGTATTTTATAATAATTTAGTTTTTTTTCAATGTATGGTTGGCTTTCACCTGCCTCCAGCTGGGGACCTGGCTGGAGACCTGGCTGGCAACCTGGTTATGTGCCCTGGCTGGGAATCGAACCAGCAACCTTTGTGTTTGCAGGCTGGTGCTCAGTCCACTGAGCCACACCAGCCAGGGGCATAAGGTATTTTAAGGAGGATTACATGATCGTGTACATTGGGGAAAATATGGCATCTCATAGTTCTCCTTAGAAAGTCATATATATGTGTGTGTGTGTGTGTGTGTGTGTGTGTGTGTGTGTATGTATATGTGTGTGTGCGTGTATATGTAAGTTTAGAGACTGAAAATTTTTGCAATAAATGTAGCAAAAATTTGTTACATTTAATTCTGTTTATCTCTTTCCAATTATTTTATTTTAATTTAATCTTTATCGTATTTTTCTATTATTTAGTCCCCTTATACCCCTCTACCCTCCACAATCACCACACTGTTGTCCATGTCCTTTTTAGCTCAATCCCTCCCCCCAGCCCCCCCTCCCCCACTAGCTGTCATGGGCTGTCCATTTACAAGTCTGCCTCATTTTCCTTGTTAGTTCAATTTGTTCATTATATTCCACCTATACAATGTTTCCAAACTCTTTTTTATTATATTTCCAAAATGGAGTAATTCTTTATAAATATCAATGAGATTGTATTTTACAGAAATGAAACACCATAGTCAAAGCTAAAGTCTTGGACATTATTGCCTTCACTACTACTAGGAAAGTAAACTACTTTTCTAACCTGTGAGTTTTTATCCTTGACAAGTAATTACATTTTTGCCTATGTATAGGGTTGGTATTCAGTTAATAGGCACCATACCAATTTACTTTCTCTATATTTTTCCGTACAACATCATGTTTCTAAAGCTAACTGCTAGTAGTGGAAAATGGCACTTCTAGCTAAGAGAAGAATTCAGAGCCAAGACTGAAATTGTAAGAGAAAGTTTATTTAGAAAATCACAGAGGTAGAAGAAGTTAAGTCACAGAGAAATGGAGCTTAGGAGAGGGGGTTGCAAGAGGGGAGAGGGAGAGAGCAACCTGGGGAAAGAAGAGGGAGGGAAAGGTGCGTGGGTGGCCTGTAGGGAGGGCTGCACTAGATCCTCCATCTTGAGGTCTTTTATCTAGAGGTCTCAAGGGAGGATCTCAATAGAATGTTCATTGGTTTTCCTGATGTGTCACCTCAGGGTCATGGTCTCCACTGATTGGCCAATGCCAGGGCAAAGGGTCATTAGTCACTGCAGCTGGTCCTGATGTCAGCCATCAGTAGCATGTCTCATTTTCCGGCTTCTCTGGACCTGGAGCCAAAACAGAGCCTAGATATCAACTCTAAGAGTTAATGCTTAAGGGAGAGATCATGCAAGAGCTTGTGGTTTTCCCCATTGCTAGGCACCTGGGGCTCCCCATGCTGGTGACCCTCTGCACCTGGCCCACTATTCCTGCTCTGCTCATGCCTTTCTGTCTACTCTTACATAAAACCACTTAGATGTGATCAGTGTGCATCAGGTTCTTTGATTATGGGATATTTTATTCTGAACGCCTGACCATAAAGCAGAAGTATAAATTTGAAATGTTAAAAATTATAATTTATTTTAGAAAATATAATGAATACTTGTGTACCTACCATTCAGGTTCATCATTTAATTATTTACATATTAATTTCAGGTTCTTTTTATTAAATAAAATAATAGAAACAATGAACTTTCTGAAATTGTCCTTTCATTTTATTCCTTTCTCTAAGTAGCCATCATGATAAATTTAGAATTTCACATTCCCTGAATTTTTTTTAATGCAACCTCTGTCTGATTTTAAGATTTTTTCTACTTATCCTATATTACTGTAATGTAGCTAGCTATGGGTTGATTTATCTTTGAAGTTATATATATCGTTACGTTTAGTGTGTTTTGTTTGGAGAACTATCTTTTTTAGTTCTAATAATCCTCAGTTATTGTATTTTTTTTTAAAGATTTTATTTCATTATTTTTAGAAAGAGGGGAAGGGAGAGAGGCAGAGAGGGAGAGAGACATCAATGTATGGTTGCGTCTCACCTGCTTCTGGCCACAGACCTGACTGGAGACCTGGTTTGCAACCTGGTTATGTGCCCTGGCTGGGGAATCGAACCTGCGACCTTTGGGTTTGCAGGCCTGCGCCTTATCCACTGTGCTACCAGCCAGGGCTATTGTATTTTTTAAACATTATTTTTCTACTATTTCCTCTTTTTGGTGTGTGGGGGTAGAGGATTTTTGTCAAGCAAATGCTATAGTCTCTCCATCTGTCCTACATGTTGTATAGATTTATCCCTTTGTCCTTCTGGGTTTCTTTCAGGATGGGTTTCCTGAAACTCTTTTGATTCATTAATTTGTTTTTAAATTGTATCCAGTTATATTTATCCCATGTAATGTACTTTTTAATTTAAATTATATTATATTTATATTATCTTATTATTTTTTATTTCTAGGACTTCTAATGGATTTTTATTAGATAAGAGTTTTGTTTTTTAAGGGGCACTGCTTTTGTGTTATGCTATTTTATTTTTTAATTTAAACTAATATTTAAATTATCTGATCATTTAAAAAATATTTCAAAACATTTGTCCAATGCGTCCATAAAATTAAATTTTTCTGGACTTAATTTTATTGAGTGTCTTACAGGATTCACTTTCTTCATGTGTCTTCAATATTTGATTCCAGCCTCATTTTAATGAGAAGATTGTGTTTTGTTTTGTTTTGTTTTGTTTTCTCACCCTTACTACCTTTTCCTTTTTCTTTTTCTGCTTCTGCTTACTTTCCTTGATGTCCATCTATCTCTACATTGCTTTTGCCAGTTTTCCTTCAAACCCCCAAGATTCAAGCAATCCAGAACCACGTTTTATAAAGCTGTGACATTGAGGATAAGCAGATGTAATCCCCCTCCCCAAAGAAGTCTCTAATCAGTCTATGAATTGGTGTCCATGTTGTCCTTTCTCCTTGGGCCTTTCAGTTATTTAGATCTATACTGCCCAATCAAGCAGCCACTAGCAATTTATGGCTGCTTTTCCAAGCAATTAAATTATATAAAATTTAAAATGTGTCCCAGTTGCTAATGGCTATCATAGTGGACAGATCTTTTTCATCATCACAGATAGTGCTGTTAGATAGAGCTGCTCTAGAGTTATAACCCCAGACATATTTTTCTTCTCAGAAGCAAGTTTTTTAAACTACTTTTCTCTACAGGGGTGAGCGACATCCCCTGGGCCACCAGCTTCAGACTAGGGGCTTGGCTCTGTGCTGTGGGTTACATTTAGCTCTCTTCATGCTGAAGGAGCTGAAGTGCTGGCTCCCAGTGCCTGCTCTTGGATCCAGAGACTAATAGGCCCATGGCTGCAGAATCATACACAGTTAGAATTTCTCTTTCTTTAGATTCTAGAAACTGCTTTTAGATCTTTCTTTTTTATATTAACCATTACAAATTATTGTTTGAAGCAGGTTTTCTGAAGCAAGAACTTTGTGCATTTTGACCTAGAAGTAGTCCGTTCATTTGTACTATAGGTTTATTTCCATTATATTTTTGAACAATTTACGTTCCTTTATGCATATTCATTTTATGTGCATTTTGGTGCCTTCCAATTTTTACAATTGAAATGTGTTGACATTGAACTTCTTGTACATCTTCTGCAGAAGCATGAGAGATTTTTATAGTCACATAAGCACAAAATAAAGCTTCTGGGTCATAGGTACAGAGCACATTTAATATTATTTTACATTGTTCTGCTAAATCATTGCACCAGTTTACACACCATCCCCCAGAGTTCATCAAGATTCAGAAATAATAATTATTAGAAATTATAATAATTATTATTATTCAAAGCATGATGTCATGGATTTGGTAAACTTACTACAGTGTTTAGCCTCTCTCTACTAGAGCACAAGGTCAATTTCTGCTTCTGTAAAAATCCTGAATTTAAGATTTCCAACTGTAACTAACTTCTATTTCTGAAGGTTTGAAATCAATTGCTAGAGTAGTAGATAGGTATATAATCATAATTTTCACTGTCTGTTCAAACGTACAATCAAATTTCTTCTTTACTTCATTTTTTTCAAGTAAGTTGGTTGACTTAGTTTGCTTAACTGTTGTTACGGTGGCTTTAAACCCACAGTAATAACCTGCAAGATCACAACTACACACCTGAGTCCTTGTTCTTTATCCATACCAATTAATATCATCCAATAATCAAGAGACCTCTTTTCAGCTTTAAACCCACGGTAATAACCTGCAAGATCGCAACTGCACACCTGAGTCCTTGTTCTTCATCCATACCAATTAATATCATCCAAAAACCAAGAGACCTCTTTTCAACATTCTGTGTGAAGACCCGAGAAATGTCAGGGATTCTTTTACACAGCATGTCCACAGGAATCTCAAAGCCATACTTGTATTTCCAATTAGCTGCCTCATAGCATTGTCTCTGTACCTGGAATCTGCTGTCATTCTTGTCATCACATAGCCAATGTTTTCGGTTATCTTAATAAGTGAGTCACTGTGTGCAGGTACTTTCTTCTGTGTGACAGTTACTGCACCCTTCCCCACTGACAGCTGCTGATGTAAGGCTACCCTGGTTAATAACCTTACAAGCATATTTTACTTGGTAGAGCCTTCCCTGGGGGGAAAATAATAATGTGGCAGTCAAAACCAGCACTGGAATTATGGGACATGTTGGTGCCCTTACTGAAAATTATTTTTTGCACTTACATTGAGTGTAAAATGCTATCTCACTTTAATATTTTTATTTCTCCAATAATTAGAAAATAGATTCTATTATTTTTTGATTATATTTTTGGTGAAAGGTTGGAACATTTGGGTTTTCTCCTTTGTTGTTTACATATTCAAGTCCTTTTATTTTATTTATTTATTTTTTTAAGATTTTATTTTCAGAAAGAGGGGAAGGGAGAGAGGCAGAGAGGGAGAGAGACATCAATGTATGGTTGCGTTTCACCTGCCTCCAGCCACAGACCTGACTGGAGACCTGGTTTGCAACCTGGTTATGTGCCCTGGCTGGGGAATCGAACCTGCAACCTTTGGGTCCACCATATTCAAGTCCTTTTAAAGTATTTCTACTTTTACCTTTCTTACTGATTTTTAAGTTATGCATTTCTGAGCATGAAATGTTGGTTATATGCTTTGCAATGATCTTCTTACTGTCTTTGACTTTTTAAAGTTTGTTTGGATGATTTCTGTGTCTTCTTTTGTAGTATGAAATAAAATTGATTTGCTTTTAATTACATTTTTTTTTCTTGTGTGTCCTTGTCAATAAATCATCCTATAGCCCTAGTTCATAAAGATAACTTTCTGTGGTATATTCCTCTAAATAGTTAAAGATTTGTTTTTCACATATAAATATGCACTACCATTGGATTTATCTCTGTATGTGATTGTGTGTGTGTGGTAAGCTAATAATTTAATTCATTGTTCCATGTGTGGGGTTGAACAGAGGCTCAACAACTCTTCGTGTGTAGTTTTTCCTCTTTAACTGTGACTTCTAAAGTTTCCTAAGTATTATACTAATGTCCAAGTAATATATGTAGTTCTATTTCTATTCTCTCCATTCTTTACCATTGCCTGTTTCCAACAACCAGTTTCACACTGTCTTTACTACCACTCTTCATAACTTGTAAGGCAAACCTCCCTTAGCTTGCCTGTCTGCCTCTTATTCTTATTTTAAAACAGTAGTCATTTCAATTCTTCTTTTTTCCAGAAAATATGAGTGGGTGTTCTTCTGACAAACTGAACTTTCCTTCCCACACTGAGCTGCCCACTGTGAGCAGCTGTGGAAGGAACAGCTTTAGGGACAAAGAAAAGCACACAGTGGGAGGAACATGCCTCATGCTTCTTTATTATTTTCCCTTGCTTTTGTTTTTTGTGTATTTATTTTTTTAAAGATTTTATTTATTATTTTCAGAGAGGGAGAGAAGCATCACTGTGTGGTTGCCTTTCACCTGCCTCCAGCTAAGGACCTGGCTAGAGACCTGACTTGCAACCTGGTTATATGTCCTGACTGATGCATTTGTTTTGGATTGCTAAAAAGTCAAGAATTACTATTTTCTTCCAATTTATATCAAATAATTATCTCATATAAAGATGTGCTTTACTCTTTTCAGTTTAACTATGATTACTTTAACTCTCTATGGGTTGGATGGATTATACCCTAATTAAAAGATTAGATTTTCACACAATATAAAATTTCCCACTGTAAACAGTGATTGATGTCTATTGTTGATAACGTAACAGGAAAAACATTGTGGTATAACAGAGGATAGTTTTATGAGACTGTTTTTTTTTTTACCAAGTTTCAGGAAAAAGAGGATGGATTTAGAAGTTTGGAAGACCTGCATGTGATTTTCAGCTCTTTTCAGTTGCATCCCCAACAGATTGTCATCACACCTCTGTTTGAGTGTTATTGTGAAGAAATGCATTACCTTCCACAGTGATAAATTTTTCTTTGCTGTTTCCAGCTGTTGTTTCCATATACATAATTAAGCATGTGATCCTCAGTTTCTTCAACTAATAAATAGGAATCAAAATGACAGTATCATAGAGCAAAGTCTTAAAGATAAAACATATAAAGTACATATTTTGCTGCTATTGGCATGCCAGATATTCAGATAATGTTAGCTACTATTATTTCAAAATATATGAAATATTTTAAATGAATGAGAGACAATGTCCTTATGAGGTTAAGTTGCAAACTTAAAATAGTTTTGGTATAGATGTAATTCTTTAGATATAATACTAGGACCTGACTAATTGGCATATTAATTATATAGAAAAGAACTTCAGGGAGACCTTAAGTTGAATAGGTAAATAAAGAGCATTTTAAATATTTCAGTGTTAGGGTATATTTGTAAATAAAGATAGTATTAAGTATACACACACATATTCTATAGAGATATTAAAATCTATTGAGGCAGACAGTAGTAACCAGAGAAAGTGAGAGAAAGAAAGGGAGAAATGTCATTTATAGCTTTCTTTGCAAAAGCACTGAGTCTCAGAAGATACATATTTTTAGGCAATTGGGCACCCTGTAGAAGTCCTATAAGAGAAGTATAGACATAGAGGACACAAAGTATTCTGCTGATAATAGCTAAAATTGAAGTCAGCTTCAGTGACACCTGATAAAATTAACTTTTCTTTGTCCAAATGAATATGAAACTCTTATTCATTTCAGGATAGGCACTTAAGAATTATTGAAAAATTTATTAAGATAAAATTATAAGCCTAAAGACTCTTAAGAGTCTATAGCTCTTTCAAGTCTAATAACATCATGGGATGGAAATTAAGGTGGAAACTGATTACCACACATCTAAAGATATTTAGATGTCACCTAAAGGATTCACATAGAAAAACTAGTGGACCAAACTGCGAAATAACTTAATCTGTAACAAAAAATGCAAATGCTTTTATCACTATAGATTCTCAAATTTATGAAATATTAATGAAAATGTTTTAAAACTATTTTATTGAAAAATATTTTCTACTTAATGAATAAGATAAGCTTATTACTATGGAATCACATATTTTAAAATTAGTAATAGTCTTTTACTGTTTTTTCTTTCCATTGGTTTAAGCCATATGGACTAAAATGAACACCAAGTCCTCTAAAATTATTTACTAGGAAATCAAATACAAGAGTTGCAATAGTCAAAATAAGTGTATAGATAGATGCTATCTATGACCTTAAAAATGTACATTTGTATTTTAATTGTTTGGCTTTTAGAAACATTTTGGTCCATCTGAGATGTGATTTTAAACTGTGAGCTTCAATTATGTATATTATGCAGATAATCTCATGCTAAACAGTGATCATGGATTTTAAAGCTAGATATACTATGTTAATTTAATTTTTTTTTTTTTTTTAAAGTCCTTCAAGCCCTGGCTGGTGGCTCAATGGATAGGCGCCAGCCTGCAAACCCAAAGGTCACTGGTTCGATTCAGTAATCAGGGCACATAACCAGGTTGCAAGCTAGGTCTCCAGCCAGTCCTGTAGATGGAGGCAGGTGAAAGGTAATCATACATTGATGTTTCTCTCCCTCTCTGTCTCTCTCCCTTCCCCCTCCTCTGGAAATAATAAATAAAATATTTTTAAAAATTAGGAAAGGCCTTCAAAGTAAGAAGAAAACAAGTGTCATTTGGGATCAATTCATAGATGGAGAGCAGATGACAGCTAGTGGTGGGGGAATTTAGGGGGTGGAAGGATTGAAGTAAAAGGAAATGGACCCATGGACATGGACAACAGTGTGGTGATTGCTGGGGACAGGGGAGTATAAGGGGACTAAATGATAATGGAAAACAATACCACAAAGGTAAATTTTTTAGGAAAGAATAGCTATTTAAGAATCATTAATTCAAACAGAAGCCTAAATAAGTGTTTTGGTTAGGAAGCAAAGATAATGGGTATTTATGAGAAAGTGAACAGAGATAAGTGCATCAATGGAGGGAAGACATATCTATTGGTACAGATAATGTAATATAGTTACGTTAATTATGCTTTTAATTTTCAGTCCATTAGTCACAGTCCAGATATTATAACAGCGAACAGCTCTTTGGGACATGATGTTGCTTAGGTTCAGTCTAAAGGTTATTTACCCTATTTATTTACCCTATTTTAACATTCCAAAAATTTGATGTATAATAACATGTGAGTCAGTGCCTCCTGCATGGTGGCTCTAAAGTAAAGTCAATACATTTATGTTATTGTTTACAGTTCCCCTTTCATCGAGATTATTCCTGGAAAGTTTTGCTGATCAATCATTATAATTAGTAATTAAAAGCACCATTGGTTCTTTAAAAAATATATATTTTATTTATTGCTTTTTGAGAGAGGGCAATGGAGAGAGGCAGAGAGAAAGAGAGGCATCAATGTATGGTTGCCTTTCACCTGCCTCCAACCACAGACCTGAGTGGAAACCTGGTTTGCCACTTGATTATGTGCCCTCGCTGGGGAATTGAACCAGTGACCTTTGGGTTTGCAAACCGGCCCCTTATCCACTGTGCCACCAGCCAGGACCTAGCACTATTGGCTATTGGTTCTTCATTGTTAGGTGGCTCATTTTAGATGAAGTGTTATAGGCAAAAAGCCCTGGACACAAATTACAGCTTCAAACCTTACTAGCTTTGCAAATTGATCAAATTGCTTTATCATTCCATATTTCTATTTTTTACCTTTAAAACCAAAAATAAAACAGTGCTGACTTAGCAGTACTGAGTAGAATATGTAGGTAATTATGTAAAGTGTCTAGCACAGAATCTGGAAAATTGTAGGACTTGATAAATGTGACTTCTTCCTTTCACATATCAAATAATGTAGATGACTTCTAAGAACCCCAGTCACATCTTATTGACTTCTGACAAATGACTTTTTAAAGTACTAATTATAAAATAGATTAATTATGTTGTAGCCTTGGGAAGTTTTAGAGTAGGTCATTGAAGTTGTAATTGTGGTGCAACATTTTTTAGATAGAGACCTGACAATAAATCCCCCAGAAACTTGTATAATGTAGCTATTTTATTTGACACTAAGGAACAGAATGAGAAAACTAGTGCTTTTCATCTTCAGAGGTGTTTATGAGCTTTAAGTAATTAGTAGTCACAGCTCTCCTATGTACCAGGTCAGGGCTATTAACCCTGTTGGCAGAGGAGGAAATGAGTGCTCACAGGATACGTGGTGCTGCTGTGAGCAGGTGTGAGTGTGTGTTTATGCCTGTGCAAGCGCAGTCATGTGCCTGTGATAGAGGTGGGTAAGAATGGGAAGTGTTAGTGAAGATGCTCAATGCAGACTTATGCAAAGGCTTATTATTATAGTATTTTTATGTTTATTAAGGCCCCTATAATGTAAAAACATTGGGGAAAGGGACTTGTATTGCTGGTGTTATAAAAGCGTGCATGGGTATTTGTTGATACAGATATATAGAGAAAAACTTACTGTGTGCTGTATAGAGTAAATAGCATGCATGACCAACCCTGTTGGTCTCTTACCTTTTGCTCTTAGATTTATAGCCTGCCTTTCTTTGGTTCTATTCTCTATCTCGGGAAACCTCATTCCCTAGATTATCCTGATCAATGCATTGTCAGTGGAAATGGCCAAGAGGAAGTACTGTGTGTGTGTGTGTGTGTGTGTGTGTGTGTGTGACTGTTTTCTGTTTTCTCTGGATTTTTGGTTTATTTCTAGCAGCAACTTGTTTAATCTAGGGTTCCAGCTTCTGTTTGATAGAACCCTGGATTTACCCTGGTTTCCTTTACTTAGACTTCTCCTTTTGTCCTATCAGCCTAGAGGTGAATGTGATTTCATGCTGTTGTTAACTCATATGTTACCTTATTATCCTGTCTAGATTTTTTGCCTTTCCTTTACCTTTTCAATAAATTATTTAATAAATTTCCTCATTTTGAATATTTAACAAGGTTTCTGTTTCCAGATATACCACCTATTACTTTCTTAATATAACATATTTAATTTGGAATTGGCATATGAATTGAGATGTTAGAGTATAACATACTATTGAATCTAAAGCCACAGTAAGTACCACTATATTTTAAGTATTTTTTAGATTGGTTAAATTATACCAGTATATAATTGTGAGCAAATAAGCTCTTATTTGCACTTTTATCTTTATCTGTACAATAAGTATAAAATGATAGTCTCCCTTTTCCTCAAAAGATAGTTAATAATGAAATGGAACACTTAAAAACATACATTACACTGTTGACTATTGTAATGGAATGGTCAAGAACAACACAGGATAGAGAAATAAACATGGTCTCCTCCAGTGTCAGTTTAATTTGAAATCAAATCTAAGTTCTCACACATGATTTCCATGTACCCAAGACACAAAAGGAGATCATTACGGAGATATATCTCTCTTCATCTGTTACACTTCACGATATAGAAGTGCTTTCTGATAGCCTTTTTTCATTGATTTATCCCAGTTGAAAAACACATAGAAATATCAAATATATCACCCATAACTTGATTAACTGAATCAATCTCTCTGCCTCTCTTTTTTCCTTTTACAAAATAATCATCATGTTTTATTGATTTCAAGTCACTGCTCACCTCTGAATTTCCATTTCAGCTTGTCAAACATTCCAGTTGAATAACATTCCTTTTAATTCTATTTTGATTTTCCATCTTATTCATCCTTAACCATGCTTTGGTGTGATATTTGCAGTTTCCTATGACCATCTTGTTTAGAATTTATTTCATTATCTAATCTTGTCCAATCTAGTGGTATTGATATTGCTCCCCCTTTTTGACTTTGTTTACCAGAACTCTATCTAGTCAGTTGAATTGAGCCAATTAATCTCCAGCAATATATATGCTTTCACTGGAAAGATTCAGAAAACTTTGGCATAAGGAATGGCACATGGATTTAGGAGAAAATGTGAAAAAGAAAAAAAAAAAAAGCACTGGATTTAGAAACAGAATTCAAGGATTTCAATCCGTGTTTTTATCCCTTTTGCTCTTCAATGGCTTAGGCCAGTGTCACAGTTTTGTTTTATAACATTGTTTTCCACAAAATGAGGTGATTGTAATAAATTTTCTTTATGATTTCTTCTAACTTCATCATTCTACAGTATAAGGAAATATTTACATTTGGGTCTAAATCCAAACTTACATCTGGTTTCATTGAGTTGTATGTATATTTTTATTGCAACTTTACTTTCAGAGAAGTTTTAGATTGGCAGCAAAACTGAGGGGAAAATAGAGAGCGAGACTGTATGCTCCCTGTCCCCATGCAGGCACAGACTTTGCATTAACACCACTCTCACCAGAAGGTACATTGGTATATTTGTTATAATTGATGAACCTGTATTGGCACATCATAAGCATCCAGAATCCATAGTTGATATTAGGGTTCATTCTTGGTGTTGTATGTTCTATTGGTTTGGACAAACATACAATAACATATGTCCATCATTATGGTATCACAGCATTTTTCACTGACCAAAATATCCTTTATGTTCTTCCTATTTATTTTGCACTTTCATCCCTTGGCAAACACTTATCATTTTTGTGTTTCCATAGTTTTTACTTTTTCCATAGTGTCATGCAGTTTGAATCATACAGTGTGAGGCCTGTCAGATTGAATTCTTTGACTTGGTAACATGCATTTAAATTTCTTCCACATCTTTCTTACAGCTTAATAGCTTATTTCTTGTTAACACTAAATAATATTCCATTATCTGAATATACTACAGTTTATTTATCCATTTATCTCCCAAAAGCTGTCTTGGTTCCTTCCAGATTTTGGCAATTATGAATAAAGCTGCTATAAACATCATTGTGCAGGTTGTTGTGTGGACATAGTTTTCAATACCTTTGGGTAAATAGCAAGAAGCATAATTGCTGGATTATATAGTAAGGGTATGTTTAGTTTTACAAAAAATTGCCAAACTGCCTTCCAAAGTGGCTGTACTGTTTTGCATTTCTACCACCAATGAATGAGAGTTCCTGTTGGCCCATATCCTTGCCAACATTCAGTGTTATCATTATTTTGGATTTTAGTCATTCTAACGGATATGTAGTGGTATCTCGTTGTTTTAATTCACATTTCCCTATGACAAACAATGTGGAGCATCTTTTCATATGCTTATTTCCCATCCATATATCTTTTTTGCTGGGGTGTCTGCAGGTCTTAAAACACTTTTTAATTGTATGGTTTGTTTGGTTTTTGTTGAATGTTAAAGAGTTCTTTGTATATTTTGGATAACAGACCAGTTTCATATGTGTCTTTTACAAATATGTTCTCCCAGTTTATGGCTTGCCTACTCATTTTTTTTCACATTGTCTTTCATGTTAAATCATTTTTTTGTCCCTAAGATATATTTTGTATTGGGGAATTGCTATTATTGAAAATCAAATGAAATGTTATCGGTGAAACCCCATCTGTTACCAGTGGAAGTGGGTTCTTGTAGTATCTAAAGGAAAATAACTTCCTGAGACCTGCATGACAGGATGTGACTCTGTGATATGGTTTATTGATGATGTAAAAGTAAGCAGGTTCCCCTCCTGACTTCCTAATGTCCCATCTCTGTCCATCTCTCCATGGAAAAAGTACATCCATATCTTCATTAGGGCCAGGAAGAAGGCCACTATCCAGAGTTTACACTTCATATCAAAATCCAGTCTAGTCCAGCACCCAGGTAGCTCAGCATATATTTCCGGCTGTAGTCCATTTCTATGCTTTGGCATTCAGGCTGTCACCTAGAGACCGTGGAGAGAACAGGTGATTGCATATGGGACAGACCAGGTGATTTCTCAAAATGGCCAATTAGCTTCTCAGACTTTCACACACACTCCTGATGGATCTACCTCCCAACCAATCTTTTACTTTCTTTCTTTCTTTCTTTCTTTCTTTCTTTCTTTCTTTCTTTCTTTCTTTCTTTCTTTCTTTCTTTCTTTCTTTCTTTCTTTTTTTCTCTCTCTCTAGGCTAGAATGCTGGTCTAGCACCTTCCTCTGTACCAGTTTAACTTCTATTGTACATGTGCCTGCCTTTCCCTGGTCCCACCTCCATTTGGTACTAGAGAAGGAGGGAGTATTTTTAATTCCAGTTGACAGAGAAATGCTGTAATAACCTGGAGTATGAATCTGAAGCTTCCTGGCTGTCAAGGAGGCTTATGCTTCCCAGTTTATTAAATTCATAACCAGTTCCTTTTGCTATCTTTCCTCGCTAAATACTGCCAGTAACAGCATTATTACTAGGTCATGAAGAGTCAATGAAACAAACAACTTGAATCATTTTTAAAATGAAATGATTTGCTGTACTTAAATTGCTTATTGCCTAAGTATAATTTTAAAAAAATACAAATGTGCTTAAAATGAAAAGCCACCAGCCTTGGTCTTACCTTCCTGCACCAACTCCCCCACCAACAACTCTTCCAAATTGCACTCCCTCCCAAATATGCAGGCAAGCTTATTAATCATTTTCTTTTGACATTTTCCTGGTTGTTAACTTCATATCTCTAAATAACACATTAAACCTCTATTTCTTGATTTATCTATTTTAGTTATGGCACATTGACTTTCTATGATAATGGGAATTTAAGTGACTTATACCACGCCCCACCACTTCTTTTTCCTCCTTACCTGGTTCTATCACTATTCTCAGTTCTCAAAGTTGGTCTTAAATAACACATTTAAGGAAGTAGAATATTACGGTTAAGAAATGGTGCTTTTGTGCAGAATTTAAGCTGATCTAGTCACATAATTTCCCAGTTTTCTCCTAACAGATTTTCAACTTTAGAGTAATAATTATATTTGACTGAACACCCATTTAAACCTATAAGCCCATGCCACTTTTTTTTTTCAAGGCAAGACCTCACTTTCATCTCAGTCTGAATTGCATGAGGCTTTTAATATGAAATCACTTTCCATTCAGTCCAAAGCTTCCTTGTTGCTGATGAATGTCATACATAATGAAAGATTATATCCATTTATCCTCAGCAGTATATCATTTATCACAGAAGGGAGAATATTATTGTGAATTCTGATCAAAGCTGCCCACTTCCTTTAGCTGGCAGAAATGCTGCACCCTGTTAGTTGATTGTACAATATTCTGGGAGAAACAGAGAAAATTACACTGTTGAATAAGAGTTCAGCAAACTCTAGGGATTTCTAAAATGGCTTTTTTTTTTTTTTTTTTTTAAATCATGTTTCATAGAAGAATCATAGAACCTTCTATGGTCCAGGGGTGTAAACTGTAAAAGTCTCTTTTTTGCTTTCTTCGGGTAATTAAATGAGAAAGCTGCAGACTGTTTTGCAGCTTGCTCTGTGATGTCTGCAGACGGATTTGTGAATGACACTGTGGATATTTAGCTCCCCTTCTTAGAGACAATAATTATTACCACTTGTTTTTGAAGCCTGCTGAGTGATTTTATCAGTTCCTTTGCTAATGAGCTCCCTCTCTCCTTTACAATGCCAATCAGAAAGATGCTTTTTAAATAAGATTTATCTCTCAGATTTATTTTTATTTTTATTTATTTTTTAACTCTTTCTTATGAAGTTGAGTATCACTTTGCTTCAGGGAATCACCCCAGTACCCAGGCAGTGACCAAGGCTGACCTCTTTGATCTCTTGTTTGAATCGCACTGACTCATTCTCTCCTCCCAGAATAGTCAATTCCAGAAAGGACAGCAGTTTTCCAGAATCCCTTCGTGTATTTTATCTTTTATTTTATTACTGTCCCATGTTGCACATCTGTGTCTATTGCTTTTCGAATTCAATAGCATGTGAGTGCCACGATATTAAAATTACTCTGAGTAAAGCAACATGTAGAATGAAGCACAGAATGGGCCCACTTTCTTCCTTTGTTCTTCCCTGGGCTGCTGGCCTGAATGCTCTAGCAGCATATTCAGAATTTATGCAAAGTGTAGCTAGTGATCCAAACAATCACTTCACAAATCAGCATCTAACTTTCACAAATGGCATTCTTCATTAGATCTTCACCACATTCTTGAAATAGTGTTTCAATGCTAAGGCCACTGAAGAGCTAGCCATTTAAATTCATCTTCTCCCCTTCCAGACTGTGTGTGAACTACTTGCTTCACTTCTGTGGTCGAAAGAAGTATACTAGATCCTTGAACAACATAGATTTGAACTGCATGGGTTTAGTAAATGCACATTTAAAAAATAAGTGTGGGCCCTGGCTGGTAGCACAGTGGATTAGGCGCCAGCCTTCGAACCCAAAGATCGTTGGTTCGATTCCCCAGCCAGGGCACATAATCAGGTTGCAAGCCAGGTCTCCAGCCAGGTCTGTGGCTGGAGGCCAGTGAAAGGCAACAATACATTGATGTTTCTCTGCCTCTCTGCCTCCTCCCTTCCTCTCTTTCTGGAAATAATAAATAAAATCTAAAAAAAAAAAAGAAAAATAGTAATAAAAAAATAAGTGTGCAGTCTGCTTTCCATATCTCTAAACTTCACATCCTTGAAGTTCTCTGGTTAACCAATCAGAGATCAAAAACAGTATTTTTTTAAATGTGAAAAGCTGGCTTGGCTGTATGCATTGTTCTACACTATTTTATGTAAGAGACTTGAACATCCATGAATTTTGGTATCTGTAGGTGCTCCTAGAACAAATCCCCTGGGATACTGAGGAAAAACTATAGTTAAGTCTTAGGACGGTAAATATAATGTCCCCAAGCTCCTTATCCTTAAAATAAGAGGTCACTAGATTTATCAATGCAGGGTTTGATTATGGCAAAAATTGTATGCATTAATTTTACTCTAGTTGTTCTTATTGATGATTCTTTTATGGCTATTCAGATTTTTTTTTACTGCCATATAGGTATGGTTGCCAGATAAAAAACTAAATAAAATATAGGACACCCAGTTAAATTTGAATTTTAAATAAAAATTAATACACTTTTAGTATGAGTCTGTAGTAAATATTATATGTGAGACACACTTAAAAATTATTGTTTATCTGAAATTCAAATTTAATAGGGTGTTCTGTACTTATCTAGAAATCCTGCACACAGGAGAATCTGGTCTTTGCTGTTTTGTAGAAATCAGATTCCCAGCTCAGTAGCTGCTGTGGACTGAAGTACATGTCCCTGAAACCCATAGGTTCAAGCCTGTTGAGGTAAGAACCATTCAAATTTGTAAAGAATTTTTATAGGAGTTTTTCTGAGCCCAAACTGATGACATATGCCAAGGAGCAAGATCTTAAATGCTCAGAAGAATAATAATTGCAGCTTTTTTATG
This sequence comes from Noctilio leporinus, assembly GCA_004026585.1. NCBI lineage: Eukaryota > Metazoa > Chordata > Mammalia > Chiroptera > Noctilionidae > Noctilio > Noctilio leporinus. The sequence continues at coordinate 44,411 of PVIW01004803.1, read as the reverse complement.
CATTTGAGATTAAGGTGGGAGAGTAAGGAAGATTACATGAAGTTGGAAGAATACAAAGCTGGAATTGAATTACAGAGAAGTTAAGATTATGTGCTCTCTGGAATATAGGCAGCTCTAGAAGGAGTCTGAAAGAGGCTTTTCAAACATGTGTCAATCCAGATGCAAAGAACCAATGGAAAGTGGTTGCTTAAGGTGAAGATAAACCTTCTACTAAAAAGTTACTCATCTGGCACAAGACTCCCACCACTTGGGAATTGATCAGATCACTCTGAGGTTACTTGCTATAGAATCCTTTTTGATATCCAAGGTGGGGGTGGGGAAAGGAACAAAGTTCCTTTCAAGGTTCTTTTTGCTGGTCTAATAATCAAATAGACATGAGGCAGATTAGCAAGAGAAGATAGCCAAATTTAATACACACATTCATATGGGAAGTTGCACACATGAGAGAGTCAGAGGCCCCACATTCAGGAGAGGTTCAGAGACAGAAAAAGGAATTGAGGTATATAAGACATTCTGAACTGGGGATGAAGTACTGAGCCTTGGGGGTTTACAGGATGATAAGAGTAGGTGTTTTGTAAATAAAAGTTTGCCATGCCGATAATGTCTAATAGGCAAGACCTTTAACTCAAATTATTTTAGGCAGTTAAGGGTGGGGATCACCTTTAGTTTAAAACAATCTACATACCACAGAGGCACATCTTGGGGTGACTCGCTCTGGACCCCCCACATCCACAAGACCTAATCCCCAATGTGATCTTTAGGAGGTAATTAAGGTTAAATGAGGTCATGTGGGTGGGGTCCTAATCTAATAGGATTGACTGCCTTCTAACTACCAGGTGAGGTTAAGAAAGAGGCCAGCCATATCTAGCCCAATGAAAGATTCTTCACCAGACTCAGACCTTGCTGAAAACTCGATCTTGGATTTCTAGTATCCAGAGCTATGAAAAAGTAATCTTTTGTTGTTGAAACCATCCAGTCTATGATACATTTTAATGACCACCCAAGTATAATACAGTAAGTTTAGAATATTGTACTCTAGCTCAGTTTTATATTTCTTGCTGAACTTCAAGTTGACAAGGACGCTCATTACCTTTTATTCCTGTATATGTATGATTGCCAAACATAAAGATGAAAGAATAAATTCTACTGAATAGTCTGGACATGTGAGTCAATTGTTCTTTTAATGATACTAAGTAGAGACAAGTGGTTGTACCTTAAGTATGAGAACAAGTCTATAATTGGCATGTTTCTCAAGTAAAAATAATATAAAAATAATATAAAAGAGTCACAGGGATTGAATGTGACAATAAGATTTGGTTTGCTGTTAACTAGAAAATATCAAAGGCAGTCATTGGAACTTTTAATTAACAAGGGAATCAGGGGAAGATATACTGACTTTAATATTGGAATCTAAATTGTCTAAATTTTCTGATTATTAGACCTATGTACAAGAAATAGGTACAACATGTATGTTTGTGTGTCCACATATGTACACAGATCATGCACTAAATCAAAATTCTGTAACTTCATATAGAAATGACCAGCTGAGAGCTTGAAGAGGCGATTCACAGACCTGTCATGATTCTAAGTGAGAGAATTGGGAGTCATCCTGCATCCAAATACATTCTTTTCCACATATTTAATAGGTTATCTCCCTTGAAAACTAGAATCTCACATTTTTCATAATAGATTTTGTATATAGTAGGAAATTAGTAATGTAGCATTTTCTCAATCTGTTTGAATTGATCGATAAATCAAAACTCCACCTATCCTCTATCTGTCAACATTACTCCCTAATTCTTTTGTTCTTGATGAAGGCACTTATTACATTACTACTTCATGTGATTGAAATTATGAAGCATTTGTGCAAGAGAGCCAATGCATTATTTCTCTACTTATCTTCTTAGCCTAAAAAGAGATTTTTATTTTTTTTAGGTACAGTAAAATCAAAGCTAAATTGGAGAAAATGACTTTGTCAGCCCATGTAGCTGTTCTGGATAATATTGCTCTGCTTTCTAAGCTGTATAGTACCTTCATGACATGATATGCGTTTTAATTTTTTTAAAGATGTTATTTATTTATTATTTTCAGAGAGAGGGGAAGGAAGAGAGGCAGAGAGGCAGAGAGGGAGAGAGACACCCATGTATGGTTGCCTTTCACCTGCCTCCAGCCATGGACCTGGCTGGAGACCTGGCTTGCAACCTGGTTATGTGCCCTGGCTGGGAATCGAACCAGCAACCTTTGGGTTCGCAGGCCGGCACCTTATCCACTGCGCCACCAGCCAGGGTTTAATTTTCTTAATGAGGTAGCAAGGCAAGGCTAAGGTGAAGCTCTTGACCAAATTGGGCCAGTAATCTTTTAAAGGTAAAATTTAATTCATACTGACATGTGAACTCCTCAACTCTTGGTTCTGTAAACAAGAATTAGCTTATATGAAAGTAAATGACTTTATAGAATGGGCTGCTGTCTCCCTGGTGCTAAAATTGACCAAATTATGTGGGTCAGAGCTCAATGCAAGTCTCTGATACTCTATAGATGCTTGAAAAGAACTTGTTGAGTAACCACACATTTGTAGTATTTTTTTAACTTCTCAGGTTTGCAGACATTTTTTCCTTTCTGTCATTAGAACCCAAATATTATCAGAATGTAGCATGCCTCCTGGATTTGAGTACATGCTTTCAAATTCACTTCTGAAATTTAGTGTGAAAAAATAAATAAATAAGGCAGGTTTGGCTGCCTGATGCAAGGAAAACCAGAATCATGAGATAGGTGCTGGTGCAAAGGTTTATTCAGGTGCCACAATCTATGAAAGTGGTGGAGTCCTGTCTCAAAGATAATTTGTCTTTTTGCTTAAGCCTGCGGTTCTTATAAGGAGAAAAAGGGGGAGATACCTTTTTCTATCCAATTATCTTGCTAGTGTTTTCCATTTATCTTTCTAGTATTGGCACACTCAGTGTAAACAATCCCTGTGACATCTTGACCAGTCAGGGAGAATCCCCAGAGCTCCTTGTCTATGGTATCAGGGTCAATGAAAATGGTGGGGCTTTAGGATGTGTTCAGGGAACCTGGAGATGCAACAACCCTTAATCCATCTCCTGACACTAGACTCAGTGCCACATATCTGAAAGAGCTGATTGGAGTCGGAAGAGCACCACTAGATGCTGGCATCTGCGCAGTCCACACATGGCCTGCCCCTCTGATTACCTATGGTAACAATAGTCTTGAGATGCAATAACTGGCCTTTATCTACTTTAAATTCATTCTTTGCTCTAAATAAATAAATAAATAAATCTCTACTTTTTCTTAAATTGTAGACTCAACTTTTTTAGCATGAAACATCAGAGTTATAAAGTGAGTGAGATTATAAGGAACAGTTGCCTCCCCCATGGAATTTGTGATATATTTGAAAGCTATTGATAACCCATTGAAGAACCTTACTGAGTTTAAAAGCAGCTGTTACTTTGTAATTTTAAATAATCCAATTCTAAATTCTAGTTGAAAGGATTTTGGAAATGCTATATCTACAACCAATCTATAGGTACTTTTAATTCCAGTTGATTAACTTAAACATCTTGCTGTCTTAATTAGTGTTCCTTTTAAATATAACCATTTAATTACATTCTAAATGCAGTTAAAGAAAGCTTACACTTTAATCAATGTCACAATATTCTCTATCGTCAAACCTAAATCTCAGCTTCAGTAATGAGTGGCAGGAAAGGGAATTTGTTCTAGCACCACTAATAACTTTCAAGCCAGTAACACTGGGCTGGAGACCCATAGCTAGAAATGTTTCTGGTCCACTCAGCACATAATGTCACTTAGATAGTGACCTGGTTTGAAATTTTGGTTTCTGTACTCCCCATCTCTTCAAGCCTGGGTAGTTCAGCTTCCATGCTGAAACTTTATTCTGTATTTTTGTTTGTTTTGTTTCTTTTTTTAAATCTGAGAACAGCCTGAAATCTAGAAATGTTATTTTCATTTCTCAATGCCAGTATTCCTGGAGTCTTCCCATCCACAGCTGGTGATTACCTTCATGATTAAAATGAAGCTGAGGAAATTTGCCTTTAAATCAATGATTACTCAATGATGTGGTTTGCTTAAGAACATTTTGAAATTAGATAGTAACTTACACATCTAGGTCTTTAATTCTGACCATAAATTATGTCTTTACCTCATAATATTTAGGCTTTATTTTGAGAAAGAGAGCTAGGTGTATGATGATTTATGTGACTACTGAATTTCCATGAAAAATGTTGGACACTGCCACAGATAAAACAAGGACTTTAAGGTCAACCCCAGCTGAGTTTGCATCTACTCAAATACTAGCCATGTAATTTTAAGATAAGGTCTTCCTGAACCTCTGTTTCCTCATTTGAAAAGCTGGGATGATGTTTCCAAATTCAAAGAATATGAAAAACTAACACTTATTGAATGCTTACCATAACCCGTAGGTACCATGCCAGTTTTTTTTCCTAATAATGATTCTAGGAGGGAGCTACAAGTATCATCTCCATTTTACAGATGAAGAAAGGAAGACATAGGAAGGCTAAGAAGCTAGTAAATAACAGATCCTAGTAAATAACAGACAACTAAGCAGCTAGAAAAAAACAGATAACTAGGCAGTTTCCCAAACCAGCCTGCCTCTAAAATGTAAGGTTTAAATGCCTAACTTTCTTTCCATTTTTCTCATCCAAGGGCTGACACTGATACTGAGGAGAATTGGCAGGGCATAGAGAAGAATACCTGGAGGGATTGTTCATTTTTCAAATCAGCATTTAATAGGCCCCTTAAAATTAGCAGACTTGTATATCACTGACAAAATGTCTACTTTACTGTAACATCGCCACTATCTTTCTTTTGAAGTTAATTGATTTCTGCTAGTTTAAATTTTACATCTAAAATCCAGTTTCCAAAAAAGGAAGCTTCTATACTTTCTCCAAAATACATGCAGAGACCAGGAACTACAGAGGAATTGATGTAAACATTTGAAAATTTTTCTATACTTCAAACATTTATATAATTATGTAAATTATGTAAAATGCACCTTTGCAGATGTGATGGATAAAAAGTGTCTAGCTAGAAGAATGATCAAAATGCATGTGTGTAATATCAAGCAGCTTTGATTGTCCATTTTTCTCCTTTCTGGTAGCACTCACATTTTATTTGGTTGAAACAGGGGAACAGGGATATTAAATGATTTGTTTAAAATACATTTGTGCAAATACTAAGCAGAGAAGCAAAACTATACATTCAACTCTATTACTCATGATATAGACAAGGAAGACACATGCTAAGAAACTATGTGTTGACTGGGCCATCCATGTGGATGATCAAGACCCTGACAATGAAGACAGAGTAGAATGAAGAAGAAGAAAGTAAAGCAATGATAATGCCTCCCATTACTGAGTAAATGACCAGGAAAGCAACAGATGAAGACTAAGACAAAGTAGAGTTTCCTCATTTAGAACAGTTTTTGTGTTGTTTTAATCTGGTTTTATTTTGTTTTCCTAACAGGAGGAAGAGGGACAAATTGAGTGGTAATCTGGGCATGTAGGCAGGCTGTTGGTCACGAGTGAGAGTTCTTCAGTTTTCAAAATCACTAATATTATTAGCTGTAATTTAGTTGTTATTCAGAAAATGGGTTCTAAGAAATAAGCTGACAGATGATTATTGTAAGAGAAGAGATGAGAATGGTGTGAAGGTAGCATTGTGGGCTGATGGCCACAGCCATCACACCTACCTGGTCAAAGGATGTCAATTTTTATGGAAATATCAGCAAATGGTCTGACTGTTTTCAAAGTCTTCTCCTTGGCCTCCTATGCATCTAGGCTGTGTGATCTGCTGACTGCACTTGTTTTACCACCCTGACAAAACAAGTATTGAATTATAGCAAACAACAATGGATTTTGTATTTTTGCATCTTCATCGGTATTATTCACTTCTCTTTTGCCCAAGGGTTGCCTTTTAAATGTTTTACTAAAGCTGGGCTTTAAATTAGGGACAATGGAGAAAAAGGAAAATGAATGAAAGAGGTGGCTTACTATTGTAGGTACAGTTGAGCAAGTGGAAGGGAAATGAGGACCAAATTACTGGATATGAGGAGTACAAAAAAGGTGAAGTCTGGATTTGAAATTATGATTTGACCTTGTGGCTTACCAGCAGAGAAGGCACTTTTCTGATACTTAAGCTGGTCCCAGAGTCTCCAAGCACTTCTCTCTAACTTCATTGCCAGAGGTCAATCTCCCTTGTTTGGGGTTACACCACCAGAGTTTCCTTTTTAGCCTCTTACCTGCCCTACCTGGCTTTGGACATTGTCTCCTCAATTATGCTCTTTCTCACTGCTTTTTCAGTTTGGAAATAAACTAAACAAGCAATATTATCAAAGACTTACTGATTTCCAAGGTGACAATGCCTTCACCTCAGAGCTGATAAACATAAAAGTTAAGACTAATATTTTTTGCAAGAAAAAATGTTCTTAGCTTTTGGAGACTGTGTTTGCTCTGTAGTTGTTTCATTGGTGATAACATTTTCTATCCAATGGCTGTTCCCTACTCTTTGACCATCCAATTGTAAAATCAAAACTTACCTATAAAGAATCACCAGGGACATTGCAATTTTTAATAAAATCTCTCTGATGCAAGGCATCTTAGGCACAAAGAAATTCATTAAATGGAGAAGTCAAATTGAGGGGAGTTTTGAAAGTAAGGCATAGTAAAAATTATTAGACTATTAACCCAGTTTAGGTAAAATTTATGCATTTTTTAAAAAATATGGAACGCTTCACTAATTTGTGTGTAATCCTTGTGCAGGGGCCATGCTAATCTTCTCTGTATCATTCCAATTTTTAGTATATGTGCTGCCGAAGTGAGCACACAAATTTGTGCTTTTTAAAAACATGTGTTTTCCATTAAAGATGACACATATACTTTTAAAACTTTATTAGATTAAGTCATGCTTTATTAAGATGAACAAACAGAAAGCATTTTTTATACATTAATTTCTCTTGATCTTTTATACATTTATCTTTCAAAAAGTAAAAATCTCAAAAAAATTTATGGAACAACTTTCAAAACTTCCAAAACATCAAAACCAAAACAAATATGCAATGATAATTCTCAAAAGACATGCTATTTATCACACTGACAAACTCAAATCTATGAAATAGAAGTGCAACTTAAGACCTTTTTTCCTTTGCTTTATGTCTTCAATATTATCATAGATTTAGCCCACTTCATTGATATTTATTACCTACTTGCTACATTCTATCTTTACATTTGGGTGGGCCTGAACTTACCAAGGCTACATATGTGTGATTTTTCAATGGAAAATTTAATTCACAATTTTAAAACCCAGCACTAATTAGCAGAGACATTGCCTCCTTAACCAAGGATTGAGGCTTGTACACCTGGTCACAGCCTCTGGTGGGTCTCCTGTCTTGAGGTGGGCTGCTCCAACATCATCACACTTTATTATCTACAGTGCACAGGTTTGAAGGCAAGATAAAGGCACTCACTGTGCAATTTTACCTGATACCCCATAAGGGCTGAACACTTCAGACTGGGTTCGAACTCATGGAAAATTTGTTTAAGACCTGAAAATTTAGAAATATTTTTCCTTATTTGCTTTTCCATGCAAATGTAATAATGACTCTTCAGTTATGAAAAGCCCTTAAAAAGCAAAATATAACACAGCCAAAAGGAGCACTGTCCTCTAAAAGCAGTTATCTCCCCGCAATGCCAGTTCATATTGAATGAAGTTGTAAATATTGGAGTGTGCTGAAAATCTCCACATATGCCAGAAATATAATCCTTTACAAATTTAATGTGTACTGTAGCACACACCCAGCACATAGCTATTAGGGAAATGAAAATTAAACACTATGGGCCCCTGGCTGGTAAATCAGTGGATAGGCACTTGCCTGGGAGCCTACAGGTTACTGGTTCAATTTCCAGCCAGGGAACATAACCAGGTTTCAGGCCAGGTCTCCAGCCAGGTCCTTAACTGGAGGCAGGTGAAAAAGGCAGCCATACATTCATGTTTCACTCCCTCTCTGATTCTCTCCCTTCCCCTCTCTCTGAAAATAATAAATAAAATATATTTTTTAAAAGTTAAACACTATAGTTCCATAATTCTGAATAAACACAAACTAATAACAATAGGTCAGCTTTCATAGCACAGGGTTTTTTGTTTTGGTTTGTTTTGTTTTCAGCAGAAATGTGCTTCAGTCCTAAGTATTTTCTGACTTTTTTACCATTATAAACCAAATGATGTACCTGCTTTATTTCAAGCATGGTAAGTGAATTTTTAAAGAGGTAATGAAAATATGTGGCTGCTTAAACAAATGTTTCAATAGCCTGTTGAGCCCTGGCTGGCGTGACTCTGGATGGAGTGCCAGCCTATGAATCCTGGTGTCACTGGTTCAATTCCCAATCAGGGTGCATGCCCAGGTTTCAGGCCAGGTTTCCAGCTGGGTGTCCAGCTGGAGGCGGGTGGAAGGCAACCATGCATTGATGTTTCTCTCCCTTTCTTCCTCCTTCCCTTCCCCTCTCTCTAAAAAGAATAAATAAAATATTTTTTAAAAATAGCCTGTTTAGTACCTGGGGTGTCTACATATCAGAAGTCTTTGTCCTCAGTCTATGAGGAAAATTGCCAAATAAACTTCGTAGTGCCAGGCTTACAAAAGTGCAAAATAGAGCCTGCCCTTTACCTGAGTTCCGACTGACTCACAGTGGAAGGTAGAAATATTACCTTAGTGTCTTTCAGTGTTTCTGCTTAGTTGTAATAGAGTTTATCTCATAGTTTATTACACTCAGAAAACAATACATATTCTAGAGAAAGAATTCACAGCAGCCTTCTCTCACACAACAGTCCTTTTGAATTATTCTTGTTGATTTCATAGATTTCTAACAGCTAGAGAATTATTTTTCTAAATCTTGTTTTTATGCCAGTAATGTAACTTCCTCCTCTGCAAATAGGACACAAAACAATGGATGTTTCCCCATGTAACTCAAGCATCACAGATTACGCTTCCAGTCCATCACCAAAACCACATGCCCCTTGCAGAGGCCATTCTGAAGCAAGGGTGTGGGGTCACCTGGGTTGCATTCTTCCTCAAACTGCCAGCTGGAGAGCCCAGGCCATCACTTTCCCAGGCCACTTAGCTGTCCTGCCTGTTTGAGCTGTGGGAGGACTCACGGAGAACTGTCAGGGCTAGGTGACATGCCTCATTGCAGGTGCTTCCAGGCAAATTCTTCACCTCCTAATTGTGCCTGCCTGCCTCAGGCAAGTTGCCATGTACAGCACCTGGTATAGAAAGCAGGTACTTTGCACATGTTTGCAGAATATAACAGAGAAAATGAGGGGATAAAAATGTGAGTTTTCAGAAAATGTGCAGAGACCTTGAACACAAAAATTTTTCCAGATTTGAAATAAATATTATTTCTGGCCAATCAGATGATAGGAACTTGAAGAATAGTTAAAAAATAAAAAAAGTAAAATATAAAACTTAGTGAAGAAACAAACTAATCAGACACAAAGAACAAATGACCAATAGCTAAAATGTATTATCTAATTTATAAATTAGATAAGGAAATGGTTTTTATTACAAAAATGTGATATGATGCTTCTGAAAGGCTACCAGCAGCATGTTAGAGACCAGTGTGTTGCATAAAGGAAAGTATACCTGCCTCCAAAATTACAATATGAGGATAACCATTGTTGAGATTGTCATGAGGGGCATCTTAAAAGCTATTTAATTTGCTCATTAGGTATTATATATAAAATTAGAAAAGCAAAGCAGTGTTGAGTGTTTTGTTTAGTTTTGTTTTTGCATAGAAATAGACTAAAATCTGCTTGCTGTTGCAAACAGACTGAATCAAATTATACAAAAGCATGAATGTGCTACATTCTCACATTTATTTACTTTATGTAATTGATGGCTATATTGCTTGTTGAAATCTTGAAACTTTCACAACATATGCCTATTATTTATCCTCTTTTCTCAGGTGCAAAGAAGGCTACCAAGGAGTCCGTTGTGATCAATTTCTGCCGAAAACTGATTCCATCTTATCGGATCCAAGTAGGTCAAGCATTTTTCTTCTCTAACACAATATACAGGCAGCGCTTACTCTGAGCCATGGTTGCTAACTCAGCTGAAGGCTGTATTGCATTTGCTCATCTCTGAAAGCTCCCAAGGGTGGAAGCTGGTGACAGATGTTAATGTTCAAAGCTTGCTCAGGACTTTGTCTAGGTCCAGGTCTTCTGGATAGGGCCTGGTCATCAAATTCAACTCCACTGCTAACTAACCTCCAGTGGGAACTTTATCAAATCCTGCTCTTTAGCTTTCAGAACCCCTCACCCACTACCACCCCACTAGGAAATCAAGAATATTGAAAGATAAAGACTTATTATTTTTCCAAAAGAATTTATAGAAACTACAGAAATTAATGTACCAACCTCTAGTTGGTAATTTGTGATAATATTAAACCTATTAACCTTTTATCTTATTGAAGTATGAAAATATGCATATAAATTATATAGCAAGTCTTCAAAATGTGAGAAACCCATTTTTGGAAACAATATTGTGTTTTAGTGATTATTGTACTGACTTTTTTATTTCATTCATGAATGAAGACGTTTTCCCACTAAGAAATATTGCTAGTCATTAGTTTATTTTTCTATATGGAATAAAAGTAATGTTCTGTACCAATATGCCTGATTTTGGTCAAATGTGAAGTTTTTGCTCTTATCTTTGAATAATCTGATCTTTCAATGACTGCTATAATTAGGTCACTACTGAGGAAATAACTTTTATTGAATCAGCAAACTAATTAAGTGAAGTTAATGACAGGCATTCCCAAATCTTAAACACAATGTTATGGTTTTCTGAACACCAAACATGTATAACATAAGCTTGAGCCAAATGTAGTGTATTGACAACAGACAAAAGTTGCTCTGCCTGTGAGTGTGTACATTGACATTGCTGCACAATGTATGTATCTAGCCACCCTGCAACATCTTTTGAAAAATGTATTTTCATTTTGTCCCTGAACTTCTAGCTGTGTTTCATCAGGAAAATGCAAAATGCTTTAAAGGGAAATCTTTTTCTTTAACTTAATTTGATTTTGTTTTACCTTGGAAAGACAAGTCACTATACAGTATTAACTACTCTTTCCTTTGCAAATTTAGCTCTTTTTGATAAAAGTAAAGGTTGCCTAAAAGCTAGCAACCAAACTAGCCATGGATTCTCTCTGTTCTCAGAAATGTGAGGCCCTTATCTTTAAGAATTACCCAGATAGGAGGCAGTTATTAGGGTATTAAATCTTTTTTCTCTTGTGGTTTGGACACATGCTAAGCAGATATCTAGAAAGTAGGGTTGTGACTGGAGATATATTTGGAGACATAAAGTTTACATAGAAGAATGGGCTTGCTGATTTCTTTCTTTCTCTCTCTCTCTCTCTCTCTCTCTCTCTCTCTCTCTCTCTCTTTTCATTCTGTCTGATTTAGCTAGTTTCTTTCCTTGTTTTTCTTTCTTCCTTTTTTTCTTTCCCTTCCCTTATCTTTCCTTCCCTTTTATTTTCCATTTATTTCCTTCTCTTTATTGTTTTCTTTCCTCTATTTTTCCTCCCCTTCTTCCTCCATCCCTTTCTCCTTTTCTTCTTCTTTCTTTCCTTCTTTCCTTTTTTTCTTCCTCACTTCTTTTTCTCTATCCTCTCTCCTTACCTTTTTCTTTTCACATACATTTGTGAAACATCTATCAGATACAGTGTACTGAGGAGGGACTTGCATATGGTACAGAATGGTTAAAATAATCTCTTTTAAACAATAATCAAACCCTTGTCATCCAATTGGATGTCATATCACAGTTCAAAGATAAGGCCCACCATACAGACTGTGTCAAAGAAAAATGATGCCACGATTAATCACTGACCCTGAAAACGTATGCCTTGTATCCATAAAAATATTTAGTGCGACAGTATTCAAAAGAGTGAAAAATGGACACATTCTAAAAACCAGCAAGATTATATTTAAGTGAAACATTATATGGGACATCTGTTATGTTCTATTAAGTTATCATTAAAATGATAGCTAAATGAAATATTCTTATTAAGTGAAATAACAAAATAGAAAATTATTTTCATATAAAATTAGAACAAAAACATCTTTTGTTACAATTATGGAAAAACACATACTGAAATACTAAAAGAGGGCATTAAGTATTTGGGGTATGGAAGTATGTGAGATTGTTTTTCTCCTCTTTTCTGTAAAATGGAATATGATTATATGAATCAAGATGCCAGTACATATTTCTGTTAGTACAAAGTTACACAAATAGGATTTAAGCTCTGAGGCCCCTGCAAGCTAGTGTAGTAGAGAAACATGTAGATATGTATATATGTAAGTATATGCATGATTCTGGTAGAGATAGTCCTTGGTGACCTCAGCAGGTTTACTTGGCCCAAGCCTCAGGATTTCCATCTCATGAATGGCAATAGTAATACTGGTAGGTTGGCATCACCAAAACTGACAGAAATTCAGTGGCAGATAAACATTAGCTTATTTTCCATGTCATAATGACACTAATATACATTTTGAATTTACAAGTCCAGGCACTGTGCTAAAGGGCTTCACCTGAATTACCTGAGTAAAGCCCTCACAATCATAGACTAGCAGAGAGTTCCTGGAAATGGTTCATATTTTATAAATGAGGAAATTAGGCCTCAGAGATGTTAAATAAACTTGCTCAAGGTCACACAGCTAGTTAATACTAGAGTCTACCTTCTAATTCGAATCACTGCAGGGCCTGTACTCCCAATTACAGGGCTCTTCCCCTCCTCCCCTCAACCCCCCTTCCTCCAGTGATTTTCAATATGACATTTATCACTCCAAATTTCATTGACTGAAACTCAATGACCTGCAGCAAACATTATTCTAAGGAACAATATTTGCACAGTTTTCATATCTTAATGCAGCAACTTGAGCTTCCATGGAGATTTAAATCCCTAATGAAATTTTCTTGTCAAAATTCTTGCTGAAGGATCGTTTAATTTGCTGCTCATGATATCTTTGGAATGACTGTATGCTCAGGAAATAACTTCCCTCCCACACTCTCTCTCCAACTCTCTTTCCTCTCTCTGGCTTCTTCCTCTCTCCTTCTCTCTCCATTTGCTGAAAGCATGCTATGTTTAGTGAAATCCCAATTAACAGAGGATTGGAAGCTTCTGTGTTTTATTCTCCCTCAGGCAATGCAGAGTTGATCTGGAATGTGCATCTTTGCCAATTAATTAAAAAGTAATAATAGAACTTCAGATTATATGCTTTTGAATGAGTGAAACCAGGATGTTACTCTGAGAGGCCCAATGGCAGCTGTAATCAGTGTCTTCACTATGGCCCCAGGCTGAGTCCCGGGACCTGCTATTCCCAAAACATATATTTCTTTTTTCCACAAAGAAATTAAAAAAATAAAAAAAAACAATAGTTAACTTCACTCTCTCTCTATAAATATATATAGATATAATATATATATATTCAAGAATCAAATGTACATAGTGCCTTAATGTTACTTTCTAAAAAGGACATCTAAGGCACATAGCTGTCAGGTTAATCAAATCCTCATATGTATTCAATATACAGAGTCACATTCTGATCACAAGATGGATAGTAGGCATTCAGAAGGAAGGTAGTGAGAGGAGCAGACTTTGGCCAGGATCAAGACATGTGACTTTCAGTGGAGGAAGTAGCACCAGCTAGTGTAGCATTCCTGAAGGACATGTGTCAGTTCCTTATCAGCCCTGCCCATGGAGAGCAATGGTCAGCTTCCAGGAAGCCCCTAACCTTCTAGAGAATCTCTAGTGAAATTACTTAAGAAGTAGTCCCTTTTCCCTACAAAATACAGGGTCAACCTGTAGATTCCTGTCCTGTTTTCTCATCCTTACTACGCACACACATACACACACACACACACACACACACACACACACACACACACACCTGGTCAGGTTCTATCTCTAGTCTCAACACAAAGCTGGATGGAACTGAAGAACCATGAGTTGGCCAAGGATTCAGGCATATATTTCCCATGTCTCACTTCCTATGAGTACATGCCAACCTGAGTTATCATCAAAATCCTAATCTCATCACTGGCCAGGGTGAGGGCAGCTGCAGAACATAGATTCATAGATTCAGGGCAGAATCAAAGAATGTTTCAGGTGCCAGAAGTTGGTCATGTTCAGTGAAAGCGGCTGTTTTCAGACCTCACTGCACCTTCCTCTGCACATTAACATCCAGCACCCTGCCTATGTCTAGCAGTAGGTCAAAAGTCTGCAGGCCCAAGTTTTGTCATGGGGCTTACAGCTCAAACTGTCAGCCGTCTAGTTTCCACCCTGCAGGGAAGGAGAATAATTTCTAATTCTGGTCTATATAATCTGTCAAAAAAATTTTTCTACAGACAATCTACTGATCTAGTAGACTTTTATTCAGCAATTCTTGACTCAGGTAGTATGCAATCCAGCAGAGAGAAAGAAGCTCTGATAACCTATATAAGGTGAGAGATTTTTATAGACCAAAATGAGCTTGACGAAGGAATTTATACTGGGTGTTTGATGACTCATTAAAGTAGTGTTACTTTTTCTTATATGAGCAAAGGGAAATCTTGGAACTAGGTCAGGTCACTTGAGCTAAGCAGGCAAGCACTGATTGGTTTACCTAAGGCCTTCCTTTTCTGGGAGAGCTGAGCATAGAAATGTAGATGTTGGACTGCTGATGTGGGGCTTAGCATAACTAACTCTGATTACTTTAACAGTACTGTCTTATATGCACACTTTGATTTCTTTGGGTCTTAGAAACTGGGCTCTGCTTTTAGAGTGCTTTGTAAGATGGTAGGAGTCTGGTATAGACTTGGAGCAGAGGAAGGCAGCAAAGAAAGATGATATGGATTTAAACTTTCCATCACTCCAAACTGGGCTTGTGTGCCCGAATTTCCCAGGAATAATCAATTTATGAACCCCAAAATTCAATTTGCCATGGCATGTGGTTGGTAGCTCTAAGCAGTGAACCAGTCAACACAGCCCACTCCAGATGGTTTGCAGGGACAACTAACTCATCAGGTCTGTGCACGCTGTGTCTCCTTCTGTGTGTATGAGGAAGCCTATTGAGTCATTACTTTCCCAGTACCTGAATCATTCAGGTCAGAGCAGAGCAGCACTTCTTTGTGTGTCACATTGGGGGAGAAATAAACTTGACTGCACCCTCAAGGAATCCATTTGGGGCCCAGGAGTCTGGGCAGGAGGAGCTGTCTAAGCAGATGCAGATTTCCTTGAAGAGTGTTAGCAGGAGTTTTTTGAAGACATCCATGCCCTAGCCTTTTCAAATTTCATGTAACATACAGCAAAGTATTCTTTGTGTCAACCATTAGATGGAAGAGTATAACAAAAGGTAGTTTTAATTAGGTTCTTTATCTATAAAAGGAAGCTCCAGTAATCCTGATTTTAAAAAGTAAACAACTCTCAATACAGAGCAGGCTATCTCTGCAAACCAGTCAGCCGTGTGCTCAAATGCACAGTTGAAATAATCTATCCTTTTATTCATTCACACATTTATTGCCCAACTAGGCATATGTAAAGTATACCATTCTGTGAATGCAAACAATAATTAATAAACTCATAGTTTAGTAAACTACATTTACTTAAATGGAATTATAGGCTTCAAAGGGTAAAATATGTGCAAGAGATGGAAATATCTTTTTCATTCCAAGTATTACTAATAGTTTGATAGGACAAGTTACTTAACCTTATTGGGTTTTGGTTTTCTTCTTCATAAAATAGGATTATGTAGACTTTAATGAATAGAACTATTATTAGGATTAAATAATCCATTCAGAACACTTTGTGAAAGAAAACATAGTGAGAATTCAATAAATGTTATCTGTTATTACCATTATCGTTGGGTTTTATTTTAACCATTATTGTTGTCTTTATTACTCTACAGTGTATAAGGCCCTAAGACAGGTGCATCCAGCAACCTCAAATATCTCTAATTGCACAGAAGCAAGAAAAAATTGTGCAAGCAAGTACAAATTAGAACACATATAAAAGATAAAATATTAAGGAAATGCCATACAAATGGGACAATACAAAATAGCAAAATGTAGATCTGGGTTGCTCAGGAAAGGCTTACCTAGGTGGAGGCATCCTAATGGGGTTTTCACATGAGGTGCTGTGGCTCTGCACTATTGCACAGGCTGCACACTGCCCAATTTTACAAGTATCATTCATACTAGAGTATAAGTTTTTGGAAGGAAATTTCAATTCATAAATTAGATGGAGAAACAAAATATTCCTGAGGGCATAAAGCATAGACTAATCACCATTTGCTTTTGGTCCATTAATCTATGTATATGAAAGAGAGGAGGTATCTTCCAGACTGGAATCTGCTCAGGCTACTTAGGTCTGTTACATCACTCTACCCTACAGTAGCCATAAAACATCCATTGTTAGCAGAATGTATTAATACATAAAATCTTAAGTCTTATTACCATTTTTCTGGCCTTGAAAGAGGATTAATAGACAACAGATTTCGATCCTGCTTCTATGAACCTCATCAAGTCCATAAATACTTTCAGATCTATGGTGTTTTCATATATTTGATTACTAATATTGTCACGTCTATCCTTTTAAGTTGTACAAAGCACCTAACATTTACTAATAAATCATGCAAATACATACCATTTCTAGAACATTAGGAAGATAACTATATTTATAAGAAAGAAAATGTTTTCCATGATGATACCATTCAGAGATAATCACAAATAATCATTTTGGTGCATAGCATTTCAACAATTTTAGACTTTTCTTGTGGAATATATGTACTCAGCACTAACCACTACATTGAAAGCAAAACTTATAAGTCCAGAGCAAAGCAAAGTTGGCCTTGCCTCCCACAGCTCCCCTGCTCTGCTCTGTCTCCCAGCTTGCTAACTAATGCTTCTCCTAATTTAGCTCTGGCTTGCCAGGGGATCCACTCAACCTGGGAAAGGTGATGGACTGCCCATGTTCCCATTCAGGGACTTCTTGCACTGGTCCCAAGATAGCCCTCAGCAGTTTTTCTCACATGTGGCCCTTAGATAGTCCACAGGACCTACTAGCCTATCTGTTGTCTCAATGTGCTCTAGGGAGCAGGCCATTCAGACTTCCTATCCCTTAACTCCCTGGAACAAGATGGCTTTCTCTCCCATCTCTGCCCTGCCCCTTCTGTATTTCCCTGTTATTGAGGGAGATGATGTGTTATGGAATGGTTCTAGATTATTTGATTATTTTTTTAAATAAATTCTGCAAGTGGTTACTGTTCTCACACTTCATTATCTGTTAATCATTATATTGACACATTAATCAAATATGAGGTAGGAAGAACCAACTGCTGACATCTTGCTACATCATTGGTTTCATTTTCTTTACAAAGTTGGGATTACTCTATATATATTTTGTAATTTACTTTTTCTTTTTGTACAGTGTGACCCTTTTCCCACAATGTTATGTAATTTCATGTTCCACTAAACTATAACATTATAAGCATGTAATATAAATTGTTTTACCAAATATATAGGCTGGGTTATATAGTATGTTTTCCATGATTACAAAGATTGACTTTGTATTATGCATAATTCTCTACCTTAAAGTAAAGATGATTTCTTAAGGCTACACTTCTAGACTTCTGATATACTTCAATAACTTTTTCTCAAGAAAACTTACATCAATTAACATTTCCATGAACACAGCATGAGAACTAAACAGTATGATTTACTTGCTACTTATATAGGCAAAATTATCTCACCAGTTTTAAATAGATTTTTTATTAGCAGCAAAATTAAAATTTTTATTTGTATGTTGATTAACTTTAGTTCTAGTTTTATGGTATTTTAAAAATTCTTTGCTGAAATCTTGAAATTTTTGTCTTCTTTGAAGCAGTTTATTATTTTAAAGATAATAAATTATGCATTATCACATGTCTTGTGATTTTTCCAGATTGTTCTTTGCTTTATTTTTATTTTTTAATGTTGATTATTTTATTTTTAAAATATTTTTATTATTTTTCATGGTGAGGAAAGGGGAGAGGGATAGAGAGGGAGAGAAACATCAATGTATGGTTGCCTTTCACCTGCCTCCAGCTACACACCTGGCTGAAGATCTGGCTTGCAACCTGATTATGTTGTCCTGGCTGGGAATTGAACCAGCAACCTCTGGGTTCACAGAGGTTGCCTTATCCATTGTGCCACCAGCCAAGGCTGCTTTATTTTTATGCTATTTTTTGAAACATATGAAAGTGCCTTGTATGGAATCAAATTATCAGTTATTTTTTTAGAGATTTTATTATTTTTAGAGAGAGGGAAAGAGAGAGAGGCAGAGAGGAAGAGAGACATCAATATATGGTTGCCTTTCACCTGCCTCCAGCCACTGACTTGGCTGGAGACCTGGATTGCAACCTGGTTATGTGCCCTGGCTGGGGATCAAACCAGTGACCTTTGGGTTTGCAGCCTGGTGCCTTATCCACTGAGCCACCATCCAGAGCTTGATTGATCCCTATATCATTATGAAATACCTTTCTTCCCTATTTTAGCCTGTATTAAAATATAGTATTTTGTCTGATATAAGCATTTCCACCACAATATTTTCTTTTGTTTGTTTCCATTTTCATGAAATACCTTTTTTCATCCCTTTCAGTCTGTGTGTGACTTTCTATATTGTAGATAACATATATATTGGTCTTGTTTCTTATTTATTCCTACATCTTTTGATTGGCACACTTAAACTATTTATATTTAAAGTGATTATTGATATATATGTAGTTATTGCCATTTTATTATTCATATATATGTTCCTTTTTTTTTTAAAGAAGTGCCTTTAGCATTTTTTGTAATACTGATTTGGTGGCAATGAACTTCTTTAGCATATTCTTATCTGGGAAACTCATTATTTTTCCTTTAATTTTAAATAATAGTTTTGCTGGGCAGAGTAATCTTTCTTGAAGGTCCTTGATTTTTATCTCTTTGAATATGTTATGGTAATCCCTTTTGACCTGTAAAGGTTTGTTGATAAATCACTGGCAGTGTTTTGGGAGCTCCCCTTGTAAGTAAATGTCTCAGGCTGCTTAAAGATTTCCTATTTGTCTTTAATATTAAGCATTTTAATTATGATCTATCATGGTGTTGGTCTCTTTAGAATTATCTTGTTTGAGGCTCTGCATTTCTTGGACTTGTATGTTTTCTTTAATTCAACAGGTTAGGAAAGATTGCAGTCATTATTTCTACAATTAGATTCTTAGTTCCTTGCTCTCTCTTATTCTTCTGGTAGCCCTGTGATGCAGGTTGTTGTGCTTGATGGCTTCCCTGAGATCCCTTAAACATGCTTTTAAAAAAAAAAAAAAAAAAGAATGCTTTTTAAAGATGTTTATTTATTTATTATTTTTAGAGAAAGGGGAAGGGGAAGAAGCAGAAAGGGAGAGAGACATCAATGTATGGTTGCCTTTCACCTGCCTCCAGCTACAGACCTGGCTGGAGACCTGGCTTGCAACCTTTTTATGTGCCCTGACTGGGAATCAAGCCAGCGTCCTTTGGGTTTGCAGGCTGGCACCTTATTTACTGTGCCACAAGCCAGGGCTAAACATGATTTTTAAGTAGGGTTTTTATATTTTTGCATTTCGTACTGCATTTTTAACTGTTTTGTCTTCCAGATTGCTGATTGTGTTCTCTGTCTTATGTATTCTTATTTCTTCTAGTGTATTCTTTATTTCAGTTATTGTAGTCTTTATTTTTACCTGTTTTTTTAATGGTTCCTTTCTTTTATGATTGTTGTCTTTTTGTTGACATTCTAAGTTTCTTGAGCATCCTTATAACCATTGCTTTGAACTCTGTATGCAATAAATGTTTGTCTCTATTTCTCATAGTTATTTTTTGTGAAAATTTCTCCTGTTATTTCACATGAAAAATGGTCTCCCCATTTTGTCTGCTTCTCTGTGTTTGTTTCTATGTATTAAATCAGCTGTTCCCAGTTCTTTTGGCACCAGGGACTAGTTTTATGGAAAACAATTTTTCCATAGACAGGGGTAAAGGGATGGTTTGGGGATGATTCAAACACCCAGATTCTTCTATGAGAATCTAATGACGTGACCAATATGACAAGTGGCAGAGCTCAGGAAGTAAAAGTGAGTGATGGAGAGCAGCTGTAAATGCAGATGAAACTTTCCTCACTCACCTGCTGCTCAACTCCTGCTGAAAAGCCAAGTTCCTAACAGGCCAAAGACCAGCAGTGGACCATGGCCCAGGGGAGCAAGACCCCTGTAGTAAATAAATTTGTCCTGTTTTCCAGTCTCTGTAGGCTAGACCTTATGTAATAGGTGTTCTGTGCAGCCTAGTGGTTAGTCTCCCTGATCCCATGAGCTGGGTGCTCCTAGAGTGTCCTTTGTGTGGCTTATGTGTCCTTCATGTTGAAACTTGAATACTATTGGTACATTATGGATAAGGTTGACCCTCAAGCCAACTGGCTCAAGGGTTAGCCACAACCACTGTGTATGATCTTCTGTGTTGGGGCTGACCCCATGAAGTAGAATTTGCCACTTGTGGCAATTATGTGGTAGTCTGTCATTTTCTGAAGGCAACGACTAGGTGGTTTGGTTCTTGGGCCTCTAGGGAGAAATTCCAGTGCAGGTCAATGTCAGGTGCTGCCTGTTACTAGCCCTGACCTATCTGTTAGAAGCTATAGGTAACTCTCCGTGCTGGGCCTTTTGCATGTGTAAGGGGCAAGCTATGAACCAAGAATGGCTGCTACCAGTTCCAAGCCTGGATAAAGGTCCAAGCATTTCAAGATCCACTGCCACCTGCCTGCTATTTGTTAAGCTGAGCCACTAAAGAGTCTCAGGTGGTAAATGAGTTGCAAGAGGAACATTCTCAGGGAATTACCTAGTTAGGAGAAGTGGCGTTCTTTGGGTTAGCATAGATTCAAACTTGGCATCTGTGCTGGGTCTGAGGCTACTCACCCAAAGCCACAGGGTACACAGAGGCCAGCCATTACCCACATAGGGCCTGCAGACTTTTTGCAGGAGGGTAAGGTCTAAAGAAGTCACCTGGGTGGAGCTAGTAGAGGTCATCAGTCTAAACCAGATTAAGATTTGACCACGTGGTGGGAGGGCTCAAGACAGAAATTGTGGTACCTGTGGTTGTGTAAGAAGATGGCCCTAATTCTGAAGTCAAACAACTCAGTTTCTCTCCATATGGTGTCTCTGCCCACTCTTCTCTTAAATTTGAATGGAACTCATTGCTAGTATTTTAAGAAAAGCCTGCAACATGGGCCCAAGCTGGTTGATAGAGCTTTACTCAGGTTGTGGGCAAGCTGGGCAGGGCAGGACCTCAGGGAATTGTCAGAGTAGAGCTGATCTTGTATATGTGTTGGCGGAGAGCACTCAACTCAGGAAAAATGTTGCCCATGTGCCATGTGAGGAGAGGGACTTAACAAAGGGATATTGTTAACTACCCCTTCACCCCTCTCCCTGAAGCCTCACAACTCAGTCTCTCCCTATATGACCCAGCCAGGTCATTCTGCTAGAGTTTTTAGGGTAAGTGCCAATGAACAAGGTTTTTTGAGTGGTCCCTTGAAGAGAACACATGGGCTTCCAGTACTCTCATGTTTTTACTCAGATGTACAGAGATCTCTTGATTTTCACAGCTGATGTTTGTAGGCTCCTCTCCTGGCACTGGAACCCTGTACTGGGGAGCCTGATATGGAGCTGTGACCCCTTAAACCTCAGGAGGGCCTCTGAAACTTAGGTATCCTTCCATATTCTCAATCTCAGCATGTGGGTGCTAGGGCAATCTGATTCAACTTTCCACCCCTCTGACCAATCTCTATGTGGCATCTTCCATATATCTTAGTTATATGACTTCTGTTCAAATAGTCTTCAAATGACTATCCTGGTTGATTGTTCTATATACTTTTTAAAGATTTTTTTTTAATTATTCATTTTTTTAGAGAGAAGGGCAGAGGAGGAGGAAGAAAGAGAGAGAAACATCAATGTATGGTTGCCTTTCACCTGCCTCCAGCTACAGACCTGGCTGGAGACCTGGTTTGCAACCTGGTTATGTGCCCTGATTGGGAATCTAACCAGTGGCCTTTGGGTTTGTAAGCCTGCACTATTCCACTGAGCCATCAATCAGGGCTATGATCATTCTATAATTTAGTGGTCATGGAAGGAGGTGAGTGCAGCTTCCATCTACCCCATCATCTTTGATGGGAATCTCTTGTTCTATTGATTTATGTGTGCATCAGTGTAACACTCCTAATTATTAAGGTTCTATTGCATGCATTCAATAAAATACATAGAAAGAAGACTGTCCTCCTTCACTTACCCTCTCCCATTAAGAACTTTTCTACTTCATACTCCTGTTATTGTTTGTTTTATAACATTCCTTTATCCACTTTTTAGGATGTTTTAATAAGTCTAATACACACACACACACACACACACACATACACACACATATGTATATATATATATAACATATGTATATATATAATATTAATATATATATATTTATTTAAATATATATTACTTTAACATTAAAATATATTATTAGAGTGACTTATTCTTGTTCTATATTATCATAGCATCAGAAATTACTAAATGCATCACTAAATATGTAATGATCTTAAGCAGAAACATACCAACCATTGTATAACCATAGACTAATATGCTATTAATAATCTTGGAATTGAATTGTTCAACATCCAGGTTGATCAACAAGACAAAGGATATTGAAATTGACCTATTCTGTGTGTAGGCAGAGAAGAAACAAATGATTTCTCAAGAATGAATTCTAGACTGCTTAGAAAAGAACTTTTCCTGAGAAATATATTCTTATCTCATAAATATCTCAGGTAATTTCATTCTTCCTCTTCCACTCCTAGCAAGCATGATTTAAGGCAATTATCAATGCATTATCATCTAAGAAAAAACATGAAACCACTCTCCCTTTTTTATGTCCCTGATTGTGTGGTATACAGAAGCAGAACCTGTAACCAGATGTAGTTATCCTTTTGTTCAAAACATGCAAATTTTATTATTCTGCCTTTGTAGTCAACACCATCTTCTTAACAGTTTGTCCCCTTCCATGGATTCATAGAAGTTTGCATATTTTTCTCAAACTGTCAATTTCAGCAAAGGAATATACCATTTACTGGACACTTAATAGCTCTTATTTCTCAATTGAATTTAATTCAATCACAGTTTCTCTGCTTCCAAAGACCCTGTGATTGATATCGTCACTGCTATTTTGCAGGTGAGATGCTAAGTCATAGTCTTAGGTGAGGCTTAGGCAATAAGCTTTACTTCTAGCTATATTAGGGATAGAGAGTATAAGGATCTGACAGCCTTGGCTTTCTCAGGCAGAGATTCCTCAGAGAAGAGAGAGAATTCTATCAACCAAAGGAAATTTGGGAATAGTTATTGAAAAGAAACATCTACTAAGATGGATAAAATTATTCCACCCATTAACAAATTAGTTCACATAATAAACCACATCAAATTTTATTCCATAGAAAAAAAAAATGATGCATATTGTATTTTCTTCTTGTCCTGAAAAATCTGGTGATGAGTCGAAGTGTCCCACCTATTTCACATTTTTCTGATCTTCCAGTTAATATTGCAATCAAAGAAGGAAATAAGGTAAATTTGGCTTTATTTACTCTTCATAAAATCAGGTTGTCCCTTAGTGATGCCAACATCTTCCACTTGTTAGTATTGACCAATATTTTATAAATATTTTTGCACTTTTTATTGTATTTCACATGCTCACTGTTTTATAGTCTAAGGACTCACTTTCAACATTTCCTTTCTCTAAAAGTGAAAATGTATTGTTTGTTTTTAGCTTTTCAGTGAATCCTCTGAGAAAGCAGATGGTGGATCAGATCTCAGGCCAAGTTCTTTCAGTATCTGGGATATAATCCAACCAGCCTGGGACCCTAGAACTCATCTGTACTTATATGCTTCCTTATCCATCATTCTGTGCCTCAACAGCTGCTCTCTAACATCTGCTCAGCCTTCCCTACAAAAATTCCTTTTCTTGACAGAAATTATGACTATAGTAAGCATACTGATTAATTCTATTTTGTCTTAATTATGAATAACTTTATATTAATATCTTCAAGTGTCAAGCAAATCCTTTCTTGGTTTTCTGCTTGTCCTGGAATATTAAACCCTTCTTCCCTCTCCTCATTCAATCCTTCTTTCTGTCTTTGCATATTTTCTCTTTGAGGCTTTGTAAATTTTTATGTTTATGAACCTATATTTACAGGTTTCTGCCCACCTCCTTTATCATTACATTAGCAAAGTCTTAGTAAATACAGGAGGATAATAACCAATTGTCAATGGAAAATGGCTCACTCAGAAGCAAATATGATGTTGATTGTATGACACTGACTCTGAGGTGCTCATGCCATTCAGTAGAAGCCACTGAGGATAGTGAGCTTCTCTAAGGAGCGTGCTAGTGTGTTACTGGTTTCCTGACAAATTCAAATCTAAGCTTTCTACATATATGTCATGTAATATCAGAAATGAAAAAAAAGTTAGATTATATTTGCAAGGGGAATTCAATTTAAGTCATGGGAAAGATGTGATCCCTTAGGAAGAGTCTAATGGTAAAAAATAATTTAAAATTTTAGCATTAAAAAGGAAGTCAAGAGGTTCCCAGACTTGGTGAAATAGAATAAAGTAGAAAAGCCAAAGACGTAGACTAGAGCTGAGCAACAAGTGGGGCATGAGGAAATGCAGGACAATTTGGGCCCACAGAAGCCAAGAGAGAGAGAAAGTGCTCACCTATATAAAATGACACTCAAGAATGAAATAGTATGAAAAAAACAGGTTTGAAAATTAGGCTTATAAACATGGAAGATACTTGTGATCTTGAAAGGAATAGTCTCCTAGGGTCAATGGGGTACAGAATCACAGCTGAAACTGAGTGACAGAAATATTACATAAGGACATAGAAAGTAGTTACTAATAGAAATTCATTAAAAGACATTTGGCTATGAATAGGACAAAGAAATGGAATGGTAGTTGAAGGATGATGTGAGTATAAGAAATCATATATATTTTTTTATTGTAAAGAAAATTATATTTTTATATTAAAGTAAATGAGAAACTAGACAGAGATGTTGATGATGCAGAGGGAGAGTAAATACATGTTTAAGTTCCTAAAAAGGCAAGTAGGATGGAATTTAGTGTAAAAGTGAGAGGGTTGCCCTTTTGCCATTTGATGATAGCAGAGCACATCACCAGGAGCAACATTCTAACAGTAAGGAATGCAGGGAGTATGTGTAAGGATGTGGTGGGCTCACTAAGGAGTTAAAGTTTGAGCTGAGAGCTGAAAATGAGCATCACATTCATTATCAAGATGCAGTTGGGGCAAAGGTGAGAATGGGGATGAAGAAGATAGCTTGTTCCTCAGACAGGAAGTGTTTTTGATGTATTGGAATGCCTAAGAAACAGAAGAAAGGAAAGGACTCATGGATATGGATAGCTGTGTGGTGATTGCTGGAGAAAGGGGATGATAAGGGGACTGAATTTTCATGGAAAAAATATAATGAAGATTAAGTAAAAAAAAAAAAAAAGGAATATTTTTACCAACTTAAGTACATATGTTTCATCCTTAAATTGATTTTAATTAAATGTAGTTCTTACTGAGTTTGAATTTTAAACTAATTTTTGTGGATGGTTGACAACTGATATTATTGAGTATATTTCTCAATCCATAAAATAATTTCACAGTCTTTCTGTATGTTAATAGTATCAGTGAAAACAATGTGGACAGAATGTCCCCTTTGAGTTGAAATTAGTTCACTTTAAATGGTTTGTCATACCCATGTTGAAATGAAGCAGTTTTGATTTTCTATAGTTGAGGTGGAAGGGAGATTGCTGACTGTTACAAGCCTGAATCAGCTTCTATTGTCCCACTTGAGGTTGATCTTAATATGCCAGTAACTTCTCCGAACCTGTGTTTTTTCAAGTGTTTGTATGCTCAGTGTTGAGCATACCTTTGGATCACTCTTTCAGGTAAAGAAGTTTGCGGAACATCTGGTCTGAAAGTGAGTGTTAAATATTAAAACTCAAAGTCAAACTCTTTTCCAAATTATAAATGGCCAGATCAGCATCCAGAGAAGTGCTTTTATTAGACAAAAAGTTTAAGAGGAAAGATACCTAGAAACAAAAAAGCAAGGAAGAGAAATACTTCAGTGAATACAAATTATACCTTTCAATAATAAAATACTAAAAACATGAATAAATGTATGACAATCCACTATCATGTATAATAATAAGACTCAACTTTCTCTATCCTCATTAAAATCTAGAAAAAAATTTCTCAAGATTTTAGGGTTTTAACAGAAGGCAATCAAATGATTCCTGATTGCCCCACCCATTTTCTCAATGATAAAGAAACAGCAATCTGAAGCTACCCATTTTTAAAAGTTATTATTAGTTTTTAATTCTCACCCAAGGATATGTTTATTGATTTGAGAGACAGACAGACAGAACTTGATATGAGAAAGAAACACTGAACATCAATTTGTGCCTCCCAAATACATCCCAACCAAAGTACATGCCCTGACTAGGGATTAAACCTACAACCTTCTTGGTGCATGTGATGATGCTCCAACCAACTGAGCCCCCCAGCCATGGCTGAAGCTACCTATTTTACTTCCTCCCAAGTTCATTTGCAGTGGCAAAGAACTAAGCAATAGAGGCACTTTTATCTCAGCATGGAAGGCCAGTGAAAAGCTATCTTTCACAGGCTCTGTAGACTGACTAAAGTGTATAGAATAATAAGCAGGTGAGATTGGTAATGACAAAGAGCTGATGCCTTTATTTCAATGAGTTTAAAACAAAGAAGTCTTATTTGGTGGTAAATGAAAGAAACTACCTTTACCCCTAGTCAAGCCATATTACATCTTTAACCAACATCAGGAATTAAAACAAGAGTATGTGATGGTGACGGAAGGATGCTATGTATTTTACTAAAACCTTTTGAAGCTCCATCAAGTGACAGAGCACTCACACCATGAGGATCCTGCTCCTGATGCTCACACAGGTGGAACACACTAAAATAGAGACCCGATGGTGATATGTCTAGCTAAAGTGATGGCAAGAATGTCCCCACTCCAGCAAAAGTAAGGTACATAGGTACAGAGGTCCTGGGGACAAAGGAAACTCCTTACCAGGAGTACAACACTAACTTTTGGTGGCTTATTTGGTTGGAGCATTGGCCTGTGCACCAAAATGTGACGGGTTCAGTTCCCCATTAGGGCACATACCCTCAGTTGTGGGATCCATCCTCAGTCAGTGTGCATACAAGAGGTAACCAATTGGTATTTCTTTTTCACACTGACATTTCTCCCTTTCTCTCTCCCCCTTCCTCTCTGAAATCAATAAACATAACCTTGGGAGAGGATTAATTTTTTTCATGATATATCTTTATCATTCAAAAACTAAAATCAATAATAATAATAATAATAATACTGATTTGTTCTTTAAGAAAAGAAAACAAAGGGTCCTGGCTGGTGGCACAGTGGATAAGGTGCTGGCCTGCAAACCCAAAAGTTGCTGGTTAGATTCCCAGCCAGGGCACATAACCAGGTTGCAAACCAGATCTCCAGCCAGGTCCATAGATTGAGGCAGGTGAAAGGCAACCATACATTGGATGTCTCTCTCCCTCTCTGCCTCTCTCCTTTTCCCTCTCTCTAAAAATAATAAAATCTTTAAAAAAAAAAAAAAGGAAAGGAAAGAAAGAGGGAATGAGTGAAGGAATGATGGAGGGAAGGACAGAAGGACAGATATGCACGAAACACACAAAGAAAAAAGTTCAAGTACCCTGTGTAAGTAGACAGCTGAAAAGGAGTTTGGTAGCTAATATCAAGAGCCTGGAAGTAACATCTAGCTTGTAAAATGAGGACTAGAAAAACTCCATCCAATGCTTGCATCTGAGGTTTTTGCAGAAAGAAGAAAGTCATACATAAGCATTGGCTAGTTTGGAGTCTGAATTTACTCTCACCGTGTTATGTGGAAACCTTTTGTGTGAGCTGATAAAGTAGCACATAAAATTCTCCACAGCCCCAGGAGAGGCAAATAGAAAGTTTTCCCACAGCGATGCTTGCAATCAAGGGCATGTCCAGTCCCTAAAGGATAACTCATGATGCTAGTGATCTCATAGGAAAAAATACAACAAAAATAAGAAAAGCACATAAGGAAATCTTCCAGGAGAGAGTGTTAAGAGATATATAAATCAATTCAGAATGTATCACAAAAAGATAGTGTGAGAAATAAGGGAGAGAGTTCAAGAAAAAAATGGTAAGTACAAAATTTGAAGAGAAAATGTGGAGGTTTCACATTTAAAAAAATTTAAATAACAAACTAAATTCCAATGAAGAGAAGAAATTACTCCTGATAATTCATATTGACACACAATATCTAAAATAAATAAAAAGGCAAAATAGCACTGTTATCTCTATCAGCCAACTGAATATTGGATTTCCTAGCAAGTCTAATACTCAGGGGGAAAAATAAGAAAATTTATTGTAAAGGATGAAGTGAAATATAATTCTGAATTGCAGAAGCTGTGTTTTTTCTACTTCAAAAATTCAAGAAAATATAGAGAATATGAAAACTAAAGAGAATAAAATCAGCATTAAAAACTAACCTTTAGGGGCCTTGGCTGGTGGCTCAACGGATAGGTGTAGGCCTGCGAAGCCAAAAGGCTGCTGGTTCAATTCCCCAGCCAGGGCAACATAACCAGGTCTCCAGCCAGATCCTTAGCTGGAGGCAGGTGAAAGGCAAACCATACATTGATGTCTCTCTCCCTCTCTGCCTCTCTCCCTTCCTCTCTCTCTGGAAATAATAAATAAAATCTAAAAAAACAAACAAAAAAACTAACTTTTATATATAGATAGAAGCAATTAGAATATGTAATTTTAATGAACTTTTCATCATATATTACATAATTTTCTATTTTTACATGGCAAAGGCATATACACTTAAATATGTATTATAAATATAAGCTAAGTGCCTATTGTAAATTAAACAAAAAAAATCTATTCCCAGCAGTTTAAAATGTTATGTAACAGGTTATTACATAACAAGTTATTACCTGTTTGGAACTCAAAGAAACATTTAATAAATAGCACTGGGAAAATCAGGTGCACATATTAAAAAATAAAGACTACTGCATATCAAAAATAAATAATTTCAAATAAATAACTATGAAAATAAAACTTTAAAACTTAGAAGACAATATAGAGTATTTTTATGACTTATACCTAATATAAATTTTAAAATAACAAAGACAAAGTGAAATTGATGAAATTTAGAGCAAACTGCTTTCATGCTTCCCTATCAAACCCTTGTCTTGAAAGAAAGTAGAAGTTATTTAGAAATATCTGTGGAACAGTTAAAATAATTACAACCTAACCACACCAAAATAATCATTTTCAAGAATGAAATTATTTTTAGCTTTCATTTATGACTATAATGCAATAAAATTAGAAAGAACAAAAAAGTGCAATTACTTTAATATTAAAACAAACACAAATCCTTTTCTAATTAACCCTTCTTTCAAATTAGAAATCAAGACACAAATGTAGGCCAATTAGAAAATAATAGCAATTGACATTTATTCTTTAAAAACTATTAATAAAGGATTTCACCTAAAACACTAAGAAATGTTATTTCTTAAGTTAAAAAACAAAACATATTTACTTTTATTTAAAATAAAGTAAAATTTCAGTATTATATATAAAATAGAGAAATGAATCAGTTCAACTTCTATCACTCAGCTTAATGCCCTCTATGTCCATCCACGTTGTCAAAAATGGTAAGATTTCATTCTTTTTTAAGACCAAATAATATTCCATTATATATATGTGCCACTTTTTTATCAAAATTTTTATCAGTGGATACTAGGATTACTGTAGTGAACATAAGGAAATACACATCTTTTTGAATTAGTGTTTTGGATTTTTTTCAGATTTGTATGTTGGATTTCTTCAGATAAACACTAGGAAGTAAGATTGCCGGGTCATATGATAGTTTTATTTTTAATTTTGTGGGGAAGCTTATACTGTTTTCTTTTCTTTTCTTTCTTTCTTTTTTTTTTTTTTTTTTGTCTTTTGAAACAAATTTTTAATATTTTCATTAAACTGTGTCAATACAATTTCAAGTAAATGCAAGCTGGAAGACCAGGCCCAGAAATTCATAGAGGAAACAATATTCAAAACAAGTAACACCAGTGACCTTCTTTCCACTCCATCTACACTATTAGTGGCCATGAAGTTGCCAGTCAGCAGTGTTACCCTGATTACCGTGTGTTAACTACATCATCAATTTCCAGGATGCTTTGGCCAGTTTCAGTTGCTAGAGTCAGTGCACTAACTGAAACCAACAGAGGATGGACAATCAACTCCTCCAAAATATTGGAAATACCACCCTTTTGGACATTAATACCCATAGTTTTTCCCCCTTGGGCATGTCAGTTTCTTAACTCTATTACTGTAAAAATGGGATTCAGACCAGCATTTTCAGCTAGTGTAGATGGAATGACTTCCATAGCATCTGCAAAAGCACGAATGCAGTAGGATTCCATACCACTCAATGTTCGTGAATATTCAGTTAATCGTAGTGCCACCTCTATTTCTGGAGCACCACCTCCTGTAATAAGAGCTCTCTTCTTCACTAAACAGTGAATGACACATAAGGCATCATGAATGGGGCGCTCAGCTTCTTCAATAACCAATTTGTTAGATCCACAAACAACAATTGTAACTGTTTTTCCAGGGCTAGTACAGCCTGTAATCTTAAGCAGTTTGCCAGAACCATCTAAATTGACCTCCTCAGCTAACTCAGCTGAGCCCAGCATGCAAGCAGTAAACTGATCAATATGAGCAACTGGCTTGGTTCCAATTGTCTTACAAATGAATTCAATATCTTCTCTTTCAATATCCTTAACCACCATAATCTTCATTTTATTCAGGAAATGTAATGCAAGATCACTAAGAGCATCTCTGAGAACAGACTTCTGTATGAGAAGGACATTACATCCTGTTTTTTTTTTTTTTTTAATTTGCTTCACCAAGTTTAGAATATAGGCTCTTTCCTCTCTTAGCACTTGATCCATCTGGACATAGTCAGAAAATAACTACTATCTGATTATCCATATCTGTTTTGGGAGCAGATAAGCAAAATTGAATAAGCCCAATCTTAACCTTTTCAACTCTGGTTATACCTGAATTTGCCACCGTTTGAGTGAGAACCAGCCCTTCCACCAACTCACAGTCATCAATTGTTCTACCAAGTTTTTTAACTATTTTAGTATCTCTAAGATCTACACTGGTATCTGTGGCTGGGTCAATAACTTTCATCACTGCATTTACACTCATTGGAGAAAGCAGACTTGAATATTGAGAGACAACCTTTGAATTCAATGAAGTGGTTGCACTACTCAACAAAGTTTCTCTGTCACTCAGTTCCACAGGTTGAGACATGTCAGTCAAGATTTCAATACTCTTTCCAAAGCCTTCTGGAATGACTCGGAAAGGAAGTGATAGTTGGGTGGATCCCTTTCTGGAGAAGCTTGGTACAGGAATCTAAGAGAGAGCCAGCAATGATGACCACTGATGTAGTGCCATCTCCTGCTTCTTTATCTTATGCCTTAGACAACTCCACCAGCATTCTAGCTGCTGGATGCAACACTTGCATTTGTTTCAGAATGTTGGCACCGTCATTTGTAATGGTCACATCACCTTTCCCATCTTGAATCATTTTATCCATTCCTTTTGGTCCAAGGCTTGTTCTAATAGCATCAGCAACAGCTTTGGCCTTGGAGCTGTTGCTGAAGTGTACCTGGGCCCGCTTATTAGGGTCCTGATAGACCTTTTGTTGTGGCTGCCCACAGACGCCGCAGGCGCCCCACTCCGGGGTGCCACGTTCTGGAGCTTGGCTTGGGGCGCGGGATCTGCGTGGGCTCAGGAAGAAGGGATGGATGTGGATTCCCTCTGGCTGCCTGATGTAAGAGTAAGCGCCCAATGCCTTCATGAACCTTCCAGAAAGTAGCACCCCCTGGGGGGCAGAAGCTTATACTGTTTTCCGTAGTGGTTGCACCAATTTGCATTCTTACCACCAACACATGAGAATTCCTTCTCTCCACATCCTTGTCAGCACTTGTTGATTTTTCATTGAAGTCATTTTGATAAATTTGAGGTGGTATATCATTGTGGTTTTAATTTGTATTTTTGTGAGATTAGTGATTCTGAGCTTTTTTTCATAAGCCTATTGCAAATACTATATGGCTTCACTTATACTATGGAGAATCTAAAACAAATAAACAAAATAAAAACAAACTCATAGGTAAAGATAACCAACTGATGGTTGCTCCATGGGAATGGACTTAGGGGGTAGGTGAAAAAGGTGAAGAGATTAAGGAGTACAAATCAGCAGTTACAAAACCGGGAATGTAAAGAACAGCATAGGGAATATAGTCAATAATATTGTAATAACTGTGTATGGTACAAGGAAGGTACTAGATTTAGCTGGGGAAACACTTTGTAGGTTATTTAATGTCTAACTACTCACTATGCTATACACCTGAAACCAATATAATATTCAATGTCAACTATAAATTTAAAAATATTTAAAGAAATCAGTTTGAGTCTATGAAAATTCCAATAATGGGTGAAACAACAGCTTAGAAAACAATGAAGAAAATATAAATGATATGTTTCTATGCATTTTTAAAGTATAAATAAGTAAATTAAATTGAAATTATGTAAGTATATGTATTAATAAAGGTTTTCTAATTTTCATGATAAATTGGAAATAAAAGGAATAGAACAAGAGTCATAAAATTAATTTTGAAAAAGAAGAAATAAAAATCATTAAACATTTTATCAATCCTAATGTTTTTTAAAAATAATAATTCCATGTCATTGTATTCATTTTGAAGCATAGAACATATAATGAAAACCCAATTTATTTTATAAGGTTAACACACATAATTGTTGGGAAAACTTCCATGTAACTTGTTTAAAATTAAGTGACATGTTAAAATCCTGAGAAGATATTTTGTTTACTTTTAACAAACATTTCAAGACACTCAAATGCATACAGATCTTATCAGTGTTTGTATACATTATATGAAGTCTAAATAAGTTACACATTCAATGTAACAGATTATAGAAACTTTAAGACTTACTTCAAAAACTGTTAATAAATAAGCACTAAAAATGCAGAAAATTCACATCAACCCTTGTGCAAAGTTCAAACCTCTGTACAAAGTTCAAAACACTTTGGATGCATTCAGTCATACAGATTTCAGAAATATCTGCCTTTACTTTAAAATGAGCACCCAAGTTCTCTAAAATGCATTTGGTTCTTATGTTACTGCCAACCTGTCATTGTCAGAGACAGACAGCATTCATACACTAGCAAACTTGTTTATGAAACTTGATTCTCACCCATTGTTCATGGACTGCACAGAACACAGGAAAACCACACCTTGCTGAAACTTGGGAAACACACATAATCGCATCACATAAGGAGTATAAATCTTGGAATGCATTAAAAATCTGTTACACTATGACCAAGTCTGGTTTGTTCCCAAAAGGTGAATTCTTACCTTGTTTTATTCTGCTTCACACATGTGATTTTTACAAATCAAAGGCAAGATTTCCACTAGCAAAAGTTAGGATTCACATCACTGTTATATTGTATTGCACTGGTCTGGAGCAGAACCAAAAGAATCCCCCAGTTATACTTGTATTGTGATAATTGTATAACATCAAGATATGATTTAATAAATACATTAAATTACATTGATATAATATAGGAAAAAGGCATGCAGTCATTCAGAGATGCAGAACATATTAATAAAAGGAACATCTATTTCTCCTTAGAAACATTTAATGAAACATATTTGAAAAGTAATTTCCTCAAATAATAAAAAATCATTATCCAAAACAATTTTAAATAAAATTAACATAATTTTAAAGGCATTACTCCTAGATTCAAAATAAGAATTAGACTATTAAAACAAATAAATAAACAACAACAACAACAAATCAACTATTCTGCACAGCTAGCTGGGCAATAACAAATAGTCAAACCAATTAATAAAGGGATAGGTAAAGAACATTATTAATATATGCATTTATTTTTTTTTTCTACCTGGAAACAATTTGATACACTTTGCATGTTCAAAATGGTGGACAATTTATGAAATCTTTCTACAAAAATCATTTTATTTCTTGTATCTAAGCTGTTCAACATAGTATTCACTAGCTACATGTAGCTATTTAGATATACAAAATGCAGCTAGTGCAAATAAGTTTAAAATACATACTAGAATTTAAAGACAATATGAAAAAAGTAATATAAACTCATTCTTCTAAATTTCAATTAAGTATTGAAATCATAAAAATGTGAGGATGCTGATTAAAATATATTTATAAATTAATCCATCAATTCATTTTAAATACTGCTACTAGACAATTTTAAATTACACGTGTGACTTAACTAGAATGCATTATACTTCTAGAAAACAGATACAGTAATCCCCACCCCTCCAATCTGTGGGATATGGGTTCCGAGTAGTGCAGAACCCTTTACATACACCCTAATAATAAAGTTTACTGCTTCTCCTTCCCATATTTTAATTCTCAGGGTCACTACTCTTGCACGTTAGGGCCATTGTTAAATAAAATAAGGATTACTTGAACATAAACATTGTGATACCCTAAGAGCAACCTGATAACCAGGGCTGTACTAAGTGACTAACAAGTAGGTAGTATATACAGTGTGGATGCTCCAGACAAAGAGATGCTTCACATCCTTGGCTGGATGGAGTGGAACAACATGAGATTTCATCATGCTACTCATAATAGTGCACCATTTTAAAATGATGAATTAGTTCTGGAATTTTCCATTTAATGTGTTCAGACCATGGATGACCACATGTAAATAAAACCATGCAAAGTAAAACCATAAATAAGGGAAGACCACTGTTATATGATAGGAAAAGTGTTACAAAGTCAGTAATATCTAGGAATAAAAATTATAAATAGTGTTTTAGTCTGCTTAGTCAGCTCTAACAAATTATTATAGACTGGGTCATCTAAGTGACCATCTTTTTTCTCTCACAGTTCTCAGGCTCGAAATTTTGAAGTAGAGGTGCTGGCAGATTCAGTTCTCAGAGAACTCTTTCTTTGTGGTTTGCCTGGGGCAGCTTTCTCTTTGTACCCTCATGTGGAGAGAAGCAAGCTGTCTCTCCTGTTTATCTTCTCATGAGGACACTAAACCCAGCATGAAGGTCCCACCCTCATCACGTAATTACTTCCAAAGGCCCAATCTCCAAATGCTATCACAATAGGGATTAGGGATTCCAGGTAGGAATTTTAGGTAGGAGGGCACAAACGTGCAGTCCATTATAAGATATATGCACAAGCTATGTGATTGAAAAAACAAAAACAAAAAACAATCTCAGTATTGACTTTGTGTGAGAACCTTCTTACACAGAGAGGAAGAGATAAAAGTAAAGGGAAGTGTAACAAAGAGTCCTACTCTGTCTCTGGTTTTGAAAATAAAAATTAAGTATATTTAAATTACACTGCCAAATACTGTGTTCAGTTTGTTTCAATTTCAGATTATAAGAAAGGAAATGTTTGCAAAAGTGGTAAATACAATACAACTTTAATAAACTTTTAACTTTGAAGGGGACTTAATGAACTATTTTAAAGTTCATCAGCTATAGGAGGGGAAGAGGGATGAAGGGAAAATGGTGGAAGGAAGGGGGTGCACTAGTCAAAGTACATGTATAAGTGACTCATGGACATGGATGAGAGGGGATTGAGTGAGGACAAGATGGTTCAGCTGGTGGAAAGGAACAAAGGGGAAAAATTGGGACAACTGTAATAGAATAAACTATAAAAATTAAATAAATAAAATTAATCATAATTCTGTTTAATAAAATAAATAAAATTCATCAGAATGTGCACAAGAAGAGTCAATAATGATTTAATAAATTAGAAAAATAATGCATAGTGTTTTTCCTGTTTCTAGAACAAAGCCAGTGCATATGAAAATTAGAATTTAATTTTTAAGTTAGTGAGAGAATAATGTATTATTTAACATTAGGCTAACTGTTTAATCAGTTATAAGTAAAATAATAATATTAGGTAATTTTTCTCACAACTTACACAAAATAAATTTCAAAGGATTAAAGCTCTACATATGATAAAAATAATAGAAATGATTTAAACAATTTAAAATATAATTTGGGCTAAAGAGTGGGATATTTCGCATGATTCAAATGTTGGAATTAAAATGGAAGAAATTACAGAGAAATACACAGAGAATGAAATAGGATAATTTGTTCAACCTCACAAGTAGTACAGAATAAAGAATGCTGTTACTCAGAAATTGAAAGTAATCACCATTTATTAAGTGATAGTTTTTTATTGGAATAAATGATAAATACCAAATATAAGGCCTTAGGAATAAAGATACAATAAAGAAAAAAGGTATGCTAGACAATCAATTGATTTTATTCTTGTCTTTCCCTCACACCAGTTCCCACTGAAGGAAATTTTTATTGAAGGAACTTAGTATCTTGGGATAAAATGCTAACAATATAATAAGTATTTAAGAGTTTATTTTTCTGGTATTGTGGAGCAAGGCGTTAGACTGAATTTTAGCTTGTGGAATGAATAAATGTCATCTACCTGAACATGATTTTTAGAATTATTTTGAAATATCAGTTCTTAACTGACAAGCAAGTCATCCCTATGTAAAAAATATTAATAGCAGATTTGATTTAAACTCAGATTTTTGTGTGTTGAAGGTTTTCATTTTAGAAGGGATAATAATGCTTTGTAGAATTTAGATACAATTACCTATTATTCAATTATTTTTGAAGTGCCCATTTCTTTGAACAAAACTCTCATTTTAAGTCCTCTTTTGATATATTAACCCACGGTTCCAGTAAAATTACTCCTGAATGAAACTGTAATGAAGGTTTTTGCATTTGCTAAAAGTAGTTATTCTGATATATTTGTTGATATTTTCATGATAGATAATGAATCAGAATTTACTTAAAAATTATTTTTGTTGTGAATATACAAAAGTAAACAGCAGATAACAACCAGCTTCCAAAGCAGGAAACCCTATTTGCTGCCAGGTTTTTGTTTTGCTTTTCAATGGACTTTTCACTCTTATCATGTATGTACAGGGTGCGTTCAATCAATGGGCAAAATTTTAGTAAAATAAACAACATACCACAAAAGTGTTATATTTTGAAATAAATTTATTCTTAGATGTAAATACATAAACAGAGTCATTTTTAAAATTGTTCAAAAAAGTCTCCATTTGCTGCAATAGTAGACTCGATTCAACTTTGGAATCTTGAGCACACTTTAGTTAATTGTTCTTTATCCATGGACATCATAATGTTTTCAATCTTAGCTTTAACAGCCTCTTTATTGAAATGAGGTTATTTATTAACTTTTCACTCATCAAATGCTGCATACGTAATAGTCTAAAGGATTTGCACCTGGTGAACTGGGAGGACCGATTTCCTTTGACCAGAATTCAGGAATATTTGACACTGAGAAAATCTTGCACCTTCTTGGTGTTAGGTGCTGGTGCACCATCTTGTTGGAAGATAAAATGATGTCCATTTGTGACTTGCTTCATCCACAGTACAATTGCTTCTCTCAAAACATCAAGGTAAACATTCTGGATTTTCATTAATGTTTTCTGTGTCCTGGATTCTGTGTCCAATATTTGGACTTGTGCGATCCTTGCATACCTTATGTGTTTTCCTCGTTGGTGCAGTGACATCAGGATCAGCATCATACACCTTCTTCATGTTGTAAACTGTACATAAACAGATATTATTGAAGTCTGCAGTTTCCTTAGCAGTTTGCCCTACACACCATCTAGAAATGATGGTCCCTCTCAGAATTTAATACTTTGTATCTGAAACAATGGTGTTAACTCATAACCTTAAAGACATAGTTTTTCAAAATTAATAAGGAGCGCATGAAATAAGGAGAGGCAATGTTATTGCCAATTGATCACAGGAACCCTACACTTTCTTCCAGAGTTATATCTAGAATGGAAATTTACCTTAGCAATAGTTGAAAAATGAAGATACATTATATAATTTGCTTGAGGCTGGTTAGCAAGACAGTTACTGATTTAAGTATAGGTCTAAACATTCTAATGCAACATTTTCCCCCTTAGCCTACACCAAAAATATAGTCTTGGTGATGAAGTTAGGGGCTGGGGGATGGGATATAGTCTTTTTTGTTTTTTTGTAAAGTTCTTCATAAACTACCTGCTCTTATCCTGAGAATGTCATCAAGTGATCCACAGATAGGCTTCATGTAATTTAAAAATATGTATGATAACACATATAATGATATTCAGTATATTTTAATTATAGAATATAATATTGTTAACTACAGTCATATTGTTGTACAGAATTCACTCATCTTTTTTTTTTTTTTTGAGCTCATTTTTTTTTAAGTGTATTTTATGCTGAAGAAAAGGTTGTCCCAATTTTTTCCTCTTTGTCCCCCTCTACCTTCCCTTCCCTTTAGCAATCCTTCTACACCTTAGTTTATGTTCATGGTCCATGCATGTAAGTTCATCGGCTTCCCCATTTATTTTACCATTCTTAATGTCCCCCTGTCTATTTTGTATCTATCAGTTGTGTTTCTTGACCTGTGAACCATTTTTCCCCATTCTCCCCCTTCCCTTCCCCGCTGACAACCCTCCATATGACCTCTGTATCTATGGTTCTGTTCCTGTTTTAGTCATTTGCTTAGTTTGCTTTTGTTTTTTAGATTCAGTTAATAGCTGTGAGTTTACTGTCATTTTACTATTTGTAGTTTTGATCTTTTTTTAAATATGTTCTTTTAATATTTTGTATAATAAGGGCTTGGGGATGATGAACTCCTTTAGCTTCACCTTGTCTGGAAAGCACTTTATCTGCCCTTCCATTCTAAGTGATAGCTCTGCTGGATAGGATAATCTTGGTTAGTAGGTCCCTGCTTTTCATCACGTTGAACTTCTTTCCAGTCCTTTCTTGCCTGCAAAGTTTCTTTTGAGAAATCAGCTAACAGTCCAATTAGAACTTCTTTGTAGATAACTTTTCTTTTGCTGCTTTTAAAGTTCTCTCTTTATCTTTTCCTTTGGTATTTTAATTGTGATATGTGTTGCTGTGCCCTTCTTTGAGTCTAGCTAGTTTGGGACTCTCTGTGCTTCCTGATTTATATTTCTATTTCCTTCACCAAATTAGGGAAGTTTTCCTTCATTATTTTTTTTGTGTAAGTTTCAATTTCTTGATGTTCCTCTCCTTCTTCTAGCACCTCTATGATTAGAATGTTGGTACATTTAAAATTATATCCCAGAGGTTCCTAAGCTTCTCCTCATTGTTTTTTATTCTTTTTTTTTAAATTTTATTGTTGTTGTATTACATCCATCCCCTTTTTGCTCCCCTCTGTCCCCCTCCCCACCCACCCATTCCCCCCAAAGTCAATCCCACCTGTTGTCCATGTCCATGGTTCCTTTATACTAGGTTCTTGTCTAAGCTGCTCCCCTTTCTTGCCTCTGCCTCCCCCTCCCCACAACCCCTTTTCCCCTGACCACTGAAGGCCTATTCCTTGTATTCATATACTTGGTTCTGTTTTGCTTGTTGTTAGTTTTGCTCATTATTGTCCCGTAATGGGTGAGATCATATGATATTTGTTTCTTCATTCTGTACTAGTTAACTATTTTTTCTTCCTTATGTTCCAAGTCATCATTGATTTGAACCCTGGCTTCCAGACCTTCACTACTGGTTTCATGTGACTTTTTCTTCACTTAGCATAGGCTGAACTTCTTCACTTACTCATTTGCCATACTCAGTCATTTCTGTGAGCATGAGTATCACCAGTGTTTTGAATTCTGCATCTGTTAGGTTGGCTATCTTCTTGTCACTTAGTTCTCCCTCTGGCGCCTTGATCTGCTCCCTCTTTTGGGTCATATTTCTCTGTCTCCTCCACTTGGCAGCCTCCTGTGTTTGCCTGTGTATATTATGTAGAGCTGTGACACCTGTTACATTTTAAGGAGCAGGGCCTTTAGTATTTGCCTTGTGGAGCCATATGTAGGGAAGGGGTCAGAGAAGAAACAATGCTGCTTGCTCAGCACCCACCCTTTTTTCAATCACTTCACCCATTTCCTGTATGTGACTGCTGCCACTCTAGTTGTTCTGTTGGTAGCTTCCAGAATAGGTGGATTTGTGTACATTCTAGGGCCATGTAGGCCTCTAAATAGACTCTTCTGAGAGACTGTCAGTATCTTTCACCAGACCAACTGGTTTTCACAGCTAGAAGTAATGAGCCTTTATTTTCCCAGCACAGCCTGGGCTGGGACTGGGATCACTCCCTAGGTGGCCCTCCAGGCTTTTCCTGCCAGCCGCCATACAGTGTCCTCTCTATGCCAGCTCCCCGTCTCTACCCTTTCTACTTACCTGCATGAGTATTACTTCTTTATATGTTTGTCTGTTGGACATCTATGCACTTTAACTTTCTGATAGTTTTGTTTATTTCTATTTTTGAGGTAGATATAATCCTTCTTATGATTGTGCAAGGAAGTGAAACATGTCTGTTTATACCTCCAACTTGGCTGGAAGTTCCAGAACTCACTCATCTTAAGTGTTTTTATCATATCCATACCACACACACTCACACAAAAAGTAACTATGTGAGGTGATATATGTACTGTGTATGTTAATTAGCTTGATTGTGCTAATTACTTCACAATATATCAAAATAGCCAATTATACACTTAAAATTTTTAGGACCCATTATACACTTTAAGCATAAATAATTTTTATTCAAAGGAAGGAAGATGGTGACAGAGTAGAGGGCAGTGCTGATGGTGTTCTCAAATACTAGAGCAGCTGGAGGATAGGATAGAGAGCATGAGACATCTGCAGGTCCCTAAGAATTGGAGCAGTAAGCATCTGGACTCAGGGGAGCATAGCCCAGAGGCTGCAGAGACCTACAGGAGAGCAGGTGAGACAGTTCTGAACTTGCCTGCCAGCCAGAGGGCCGAGGTCAGTTCTGGGCAGTGGCGGCTCTGCCCAGAGAGGAAGCTCTATCTGAAGACAGCTTTAGGCTCCCCAGTGACCAGAAATCTGAGCAGTGAAGTGTGGACAGTGCACACAAACTCTAAAGGGATTGAGGAATTGAACTCCTGCAAGGGAGGGACTGTGTGAGAGCTCCCAAGGCTGAGAGAGGAAGCTCCTCCCAGGGCCAGTGGCGTAGGAGGAGAGACCCTCAGGGAGCAGGGAAGCACACTGGCCAAGTGGCAAGAGGATCAAAAATTGCGCCACGTGGGGATAAAGCAGCTCAGAGGCCCAGCGAAGGGGGAGGCCCAACCCAACGCACCCATGCTGGTGTGCAGGTTACCATGAAAACTCAAAACTGCATGCCAGGAACTTGCTGCTGATGCAACTGGCATACCCATCGCAGGCAATGAAAAGCTCCTTGAAGAGCTGGATGGGGAGGAGTAGCCATTGCCAGCACACAGTTCAGGCTCTCCTATTATAGAGCCAGGTGCCCATTGCAGGCAGCATAAACCTCCTTGAAGAGCTGGAGGGAAAGGGTTATCCATCTCTGGTGCTGTCACTATGGGGCTCCCCACAGAATCAGAGGCCCATCAGATGTAGTGGAAGTGTCCACAAAAAGCTGGAAAGGGAGGGATAGCCATTGCAGGCAGGGGATCCTGCGGGCCTCCTGGGGAGTCAGGTACTCTTTGCAGACAAGGGCCACTTCCTCGAAGAGCTGGAAGGGGAGGGCTAGCCATCACAGGACCAAACGAAATTGCAGGCCACACCCCCGCCCCTTGGAGCCAGGTGCCCATTACAGGCAGAAACCTCCTCCAGGAGCTGGAGGAGGAGGATTAGCCATTGACACCACACAAGCACCCTGCAGTTCTTCACACAGAACCAGTGAGAGAAGGGAGGGACCCAAAATGCTGGCAGTGCAGAAACCCACTGGAGGCTCAGCCTACTGG
Source organism: Noctilio leporinus (assembly GCA_004026585.1). Classification (NCBI taxonomy): domain Eukaryota; kingdom Metazoa; phylum Chordata; class Mammalia; order Chiroptera; family Noctilionidae; genus Noctilio; species Noctilio leporinus. Next base: position 2,273 of record PVIW01004803.1, on the reverse strand, counting down.
GGGGCTGCTACTCAGAATTAGCCCTGACTGTGACAGCCATAGGCCCTTCCACTCCAAGACCACATGTCCTGACTGTAGAGTACAGAGACTTGATAAAGAAAAAGAGGCAAACTCAGGTAATGAATTGCTGCTAATCTCAATCACCCATGTTACACCAGAGATACATGAACTATTAATCCCTAACTTTTAGGAACAGCTCAAAAACAGTGTATGAGATAGGATAGAAGGAGTGTTTCTCAATCAGTCAACTGGAGGGAAAAGAGGAGCACATACAACAAATTCAAACTGCAACCAGACAGCCCAAGTTAATGACATAAAGGCCACCCAAAGAGCAACAAGTTGAGGAAAGCTAGGAGACTGTAACACTGAACTCCACAAATCTCCTAACACAGAAGGGTGCTCCATGAAGGCAAGGATTCAAAGCAGATTAATCCAAGACAAAAATAAGCAACAACAGACACCCAAAATGGGGAAAAGAAGAAGCACTGCATCACCAAAAGGAAAGGAGGAATACCCAGAAAGATCACTAAATGAAACAGGCAAACAAACTATCAGATATGGAATTCAAACTAATGATAGAGAAACGCAATGAGCTCAGCCAGCTAAACAAACAAAAAACAAAAAAACAAAACAAACAAACAAACAAACAAAAACTATAAAAAACTTCAGGGAAACTACTAAAAACTCTAGGAAAGCTACAAGAAACTTACTGAGAGCTACACCAGCATTAAAAAGGACCTAGAAATCATCAATAAGAGCTAGGAGGAAATGAAGAACACAATTTCTGAATTGAAGAATACAATATAAAAAATGAACAGTAGGGTAGAGGAAGCAAAGGACTGGATCAGCAAGCTGGAGGACAACATAGAAAAATATTCCAAGAAATGCAACAGAATAAAAAAAGGCTGAACAAGAATGAAAAGGTTTTAAGAGAGCTTCAGGACAACATGAAACACAATACTATCCATATCATAGAGATACCAGAAGGAAAAGAGAAACAAGGAATGGAAAACCTGTACAAAAAAATAATGATAGAAAATTTCCCTAACATGATGAGTGAAAATGTTGCTCGAGTTCAAGAAGCACAGAGGGTCCCAATAAAGATGAATCCAAATAGACCCACTTTAAGACACATTATAATTTAAATGGCAAATTTCAAAGATAAAGAGAGAATCCTAAAATCATCAAGAGAGAAACAACAAATAACATATAAGAGGGCTCCAGTAAGGTTATCATTTGATTATTCAACAGAAACAATACAAGCCAGAAGGGAATGGCAAAAAATATTCCAAGTAATAGGAAACAAAGACCTGCAACCAAGATTACTGTACCCAACAAGGCTCTCATTCAAATAAAAGGAGAAATAAGGAGTTTCCCAGACAAAAGAAGACTGAAAGAATACATCTCTACCAAACCAGCATTGCAAGAAATGCTAATGGGTCTGCTTTTAAAAAAAGAAGAAACAGAGAAACAGAGAGGAACACAGGTACAAAGTGGGAAAATGACAATAAGTAAGTAGCAATCAATAATAACCTTAAATGTAAATGGATTGAATGCACCAATCAAAAGACATAGGGTAGCTGAATGGATAAGAAAACATGACCCATATGCTATCTTCAAGAGGCGCACCTCAGAACAAAAGATGGACACAGATTGAAACTGAAGGGATGGAAAAATATATATCAAACAAATGAACATGAAAAAAAGGCTGGAGTAGCAATACTTATTTCAGACAAAATAGACTTTATGATGAAGGCCATAAAAAAAGATAAAGAAAGACATTTTATAATATCTAAGGGAACAATCCATCAAGAAGATATAATGCTGGTATACATATACGCACCCAACATAGGAGCTCCCAAATGTATAAAGAAAATCTTGGAGGACTTCAAAAAGGATATAGACAGCAACACACTAATAATAAGGGATTTTAATACCCCATTATCAACAATGGACAGATCTTCCAAACAAACAAACAAACAAAAAAAAAAAAAAAAAAAAAAAAAAAAAAAAAAAAAAAAAAAAAAAAAAAAACCAGGATATTGTGGCATTGAACAACACTCTAGAGAAAATGGACCTAACATATAGAACATATAGATACATATAGAACATATAGAACCTTTCACCCCAAAGAAGCAAAATACACATTCTTTTCAAATGCACATGGAACATTCTCTAAGATAGACCACATGGAAAGTCACAAGACAAGTCTCCACAAACACAGGAAAGTTGAAATCATACCAATCACCTTCTCAGATCACAAGGGCTTGAAA